>JAPMNZ010949950.1:0-53734 GCA_029875035.1 Pomatoschistus microps | reverse complement strand
GTAGTAGTAGTAGTAGTAGTAGTAGTAGTAGTAGTAGTAGTAGTAGTAGTAGTAGTAGTAGTAGTAGCAGTAGCAGTAGTAGTAGTAGTAATAGTAGTAGCAGTAGTAGAAATCTTAGTAGTAGTAGCAGCAGCAGCAGCAGTCATAGTAGTAATGGCAGTAGTAGTAACAGTAGCAGCAGCAGTAGCAGCAGTAGCAACAGTCATAGTAGCAATAGCAGTAGCAGCAGCAGCAGTCATAGTAGTAGTAATAGTAACAGTAGCAGCAGCAGTCATAGTAGTAATAGTAGTAGCAGTAGTAGTAACAGTAGCAGCAGCAGTAGCAGCAGTAACAACAGTCATAGTAGCAATAGTAGTAGCAGCAGTTGCAGCAGCAGCAGTCATGGTAGTAGTAATAGTAAGATTAGCAGCAGCAGTCGTAGTAGTAATAGTAGCAGTAGTAGTAACAGTAGTAGTAGCAGCAGGATCAATAGTAGTAGTAGTAGTAGAAGCAGCAGTAGTAGTAACAGTAATAGTAGCAGTAGTAGTAACAGTAGTAGTAGCAGCAGGATCAATAGTAGTAGTAGTAGTAGAAGCAGCAGTAGTAGTAACAGTAGTAGTAGCAGCAGTAGCAATAGTAATAGTAGTGGTAGTAGTAATAGTAGTAGTAGAAGCAGCAGTAGTAGTAGCAGTGGCAGTAAATTTGCACTATATTCTCTGTCAGTAAGTGAATAATTTAAAGCCACTGAGAGTTTAACATTTCCACACTCTGGCGCTAACTTTATAAACGTGAATGTATTCAGGTATTATAGATAAAGACTTCTGTTCCTGCACTCTCATATTTACATATACATTGCTTTTACTGCCCAGCTCAACTATTGAAAAACACAATTTTATGCTCATAGAGGGAAAATTCAGAAAACACCCAGAGCCTCTACTCAATAATAATCCAAAATTACAATAGCCAGACTTCAGCGCTGCATAAACAAAAATCTATTGTTCCAGGGCTTTTCTTCTTGTGAGCCTCTGCAAAAAATGGGATGTTAATAATACAAAAGACTATATTGACTGATGCATGCACAAGCAATTCATTACAATTTAGTCCAATTCTCCAGCTTTATTGAAATGAATGTGAACTTGTGTATCCAGCATTTATCAGGTCAAGCTTTCAATAATAATGCAAAGGTATTCAATCTAGGTAAGAACTGTCCGTGGTGCTGAATTTGTCATGTCAACTAATGCAAGTGTGCTTTGTAAAATATAATAAAACAATCAACAGATTTTTTTCAGATCACATGCTGGAGAAGTCTTTGAATGCGCTGTTTGTTCAACAGCGGGAAACAGAGTCATGTCTATAGGGAGCTAAACTGTTTAGCAAAAACAACCCCAGGATGAAATCACACTAGTGCAGGGATCATGGGGCTTATTAGACTTTCTCAATATGAGGGGAGGAAATGGCTGAGGCAGGTGTAGAAATGCAGAGCAGAACAGAGCACTTTCCCATTCCCGGTTATGTGCCCCTGAAGGCTGTATGGCCCCTCCAGAGTGCACCCGTCCTGGAGGAAGAGGAGAGAAGAGGGGAAGGGGGGAGTACCAAACTGAATCTCAGCTGGTGTTGAGCCCCCGGCTCCATTCACAGCACTGGATCTGTCTGAGGTTTAGGGGTAGGTCGCCAGGTCAATGTCCTACTGATAAAACACACAACTGTATAAAGGAATAAAGAGCTGGAACAGACAAAACAAACTGAGCTATAAGGGACCTCTTCTACTCACACTATTGTACAACCAGCCTAAAGATATTTGGGTTCTCACTAGAGCTGAGTCCTCAACGTTAAGCCAGAGGACACACAGCGCCCCCTTGTGTTTAAGTAATGCAATAATGTACTGCTTCTAAGTCAACATTGTTTTAAATATATACATTAGGAACATCTGTGAATTCAAATGTTTCTAATATAAAAACTTGTGTCAAGTGTAGCTTTAGAGAATTGTATTCATAAAGACAATGTGTGCAAATATCTTTCATATTTTGTATTTCATTTGTATATTTATTTATATTTTTTGCAAATATCTTTCATATTTTGTATTTAATTTGTATATTTATTTATATTTTTTATAATTGTAATATCCCTATTTGTTGTTCCCTTTACACAACTTTTGTTTTAGTAAAAAGAAAAAGCTAAAGGGTTGGACTACGTAATTTCTGTTTCAAAAATAATACATAATTATGGAAAATAATAAGGAAAATTAAAGTTAGTTTTGGCCTGATGTATGTCTTAAGTGGCTGATATGAATGACTTTATAATGAGCTGGATGTACCACAAAGGAAGCGTGAGGAACAGGTCAAGAGCAGAAAAGGAACAGACTCAGCAGATCTCTGTAGTAAATTGGTGTCTCCCTGATGACCCCATCGTGCTCTCAAGGATTTCTGATCTCTATTAATCCATTAATGACTCCACATGTGCCAGCTGTGATGAGGGCTGGACGGTTATGACCACAGCGTCTCCAGATAATGAGATATGGATATGGTATACACTAGAAGTCTGTTATTAATTTCATAATGGGATAAGTGAATTACATTATTAGCATATTTCAGTCTGCATTACAGCTTGAGATATTACTTTTCAGGTGATGAGGAGGATTCAGTCCATAATGTTTATGTTCGCATGAATAATTATATTCCGTTTCAATCAGCAAAAGGTACTACCTCTATTTAGGGTTTGAGTTGTTCCTTGTCAATGCAGAGTCTAAGGACAGTGCTGAGGAGTCTAAGGACAGTAGTGAGGATCCAGGACATTTAAGGACATTTATGGACATTGGTCATCTGTCTCTTATGGAACAATGGACAAATGCGTTTTTTTGTAATTGTTGCATTTCCTGTGTTTGAACTGTGTGATTCTCTGATCCGTGTTTGTGAATCGACCTTGTAAAGTTCTCTGAGATAACTACTGTTAAGGCTAAACCAAAATGAATTTAATTGAATTGAGTTAATTGAATTTAAAACATTTTACTAATACACACAATGCACTGTAAACTTGTAGTCAAATGTTTTGGTCTAATTATCTCTTTATAAATTCCATTGTAGCTCTTTATTCTAAACATCAAAGAATTTGGTCTAATAAAGGATGCACAGACCATGAGTAACAAAAAGTCAAAGTTAACTAGAGCCTACAAAGATTACGTAAGCGATAGGTTTGGCAGAAAATATAAATACCAGTCAGACAAATACAAAATACAAGAGTCCCCTTGTGTGGTGTAGCTTTAATGGAAGAAGTCATATTGTGCTATCATGCACTATGGACCCACACTGCCAGGGTGAGAGCCTGGTAATTGTGTGAAATTGTGTGAAAAAGCACTCACACATGCACATGCGAACGCATGCGAAGGCACGCGCGAACACATACACCCATTCAAATCCTTCATCCAACACTCCATCAACCATACATTTGATCTGGTTTGGGTGGCTTCTTTAGTCTTCCGCAAAAGCTTTTATATCCACCCCCACCCCAAAAATTTCGGCTTTTCCCTCTCTCCTTGACAATTCCTAATTTCCAAAACCCTATGTGTGCACTTCCGATGGAGTGCGTGAGCTCTTACACCTCAATAACATCCTCTATCCTCACAAGCCTTGCTCATTTACACTGCATTTTCCCAGTCCCGACATAAGTGCTGAGGAGGAAGTCCAAATGCCACCCCATTAGCATACATAATTACATTTCAGAAATAATGCCACAGCTTTGAGGAGACTGAGAAGGCAGGAACAAGTCAATGTGATTACCAAAACAAGACCCATTTTCCTCTTTACAAGCACTATCCAAAGGCTTTTGCCACGGCAGATGTGCAGCAAAGGCACTTTAGAATTGACAAAAGTGTCCAAATATCACGGTATTCAATTAGGTCCCAGGCCATTGATACACTTGGTTAAGGCAATTCAGCACCTGCAACAACTCCAGAGAAAGTAAATGAATAAGTAATTATTATGGATGGATAAAGATTACAGTGAAAACCTCAGAACAAATTATCTCTCTCTAAATGCATCGATCTTATTCACTCAACTCCACACAACATGCAGAAATGTCACTAATGTACTGTGAATGCATTTGGTTTTGGGAGTTCCCCGTTTATGGTATTATAGATGATTATATAGCTTGAATGTTGTTTCATTTAGTTCCCCAATTTCCAAAAATGAAATGAAATACATTAAAGCTAGGGTACTTTTTTCTCTCCAAATATTACATTGTGTTTGTCCCAACAGTAAGAAGGCTTTTATGTTAAATATTGTGAATAAATAAGACTCTTGGGACACTTATCTATGCCAAATGTGACATGTACATTTCTCCATTGTGAGACCAAAAAACTTTTTCATATCTTATCTTAAAAGAGGCCAGAAATACATGCATGCGACAGAAGAAATGTACAAAGAATTATCCTTTTTATATTCATTATGGTATGTAAATGTTGTACATTATCTTGGAAAAAACAATAAACAAATTTAGAAAAAAAAAAAAGAAATACATGCATGCGGAAACTGGTGTCTCTCAGCAGGCCTGAGAGTGCCTCAGGTTTCCCATAGAGGAAGTGTGTGTGGATAGGGAAGTCTGGGTATCTCTGCCAAGACAGCTGTCCCTGTGACTCGGCAACAGATAAAGCGGAAGACAATAAATGGATGGATGGATGGATGGAAACAAACTGTTATTGTTAAGTATCATTTTACATGACTGCATTGTTATGATATGACAACAATGTATGGATATTTGAAAGTTAGGTAGCAGCTTTAAGTGAGACAATTCTGGGATAAACATGTTTTATTATTAACATGTATATGCAAATATATGAAATTATTGGTGTCTAAACAGTGAGAACCAGGCCCACCAGATGCTCAGGGCTTAACATTCAGACCAAAATTACTGAATGAACTGCTTCACCACTGCATAAATCTACAAATTGGCACAAGTATCATATTTCCCACTGATATCTGTATAAAATATTCTTTTATTCATCATTGTGGTATTAATATAAGACTCAACACATTTGCAGTGTCTTTTTCTCGACAGCGAGAGTAATTCTTTTCAGCAGGAGGATTTGGACCCTATTGTTAACAGCCAGACTTTATTATCAAATGAATACGGCAAATATGTGTTTTAGCTCCATGAGCCATCCAACACAAAGCAGCTAGTTCACTAAAGGCAGCAGGGGTCATCTCCGTGCCCCTCTCACTAAGAGCATTACAGAACTCAATTTAGCTTTTAAAAATGATTTTCAGATTCCCCACTGTACCCTCCTCTGTGAAGTAAGTGCAGCACTGGGTCAGACAGTCTAAGCTCTTTATCCAGGTTCAGCGACGCCACATGCTCCAGAGAAGTGAAAGGACAGCGTCAGCATACGCTACATAAATCATAGTAGACATTGCACTAAATTTCGTTGAATCTTTCTTCGCTGCCGGAATATAAAAAACAACAATTGGAAGAGAGCCAGAATGGAGTGTACCATCGCACACATATCTAGTTAAGTGCAGTTTGGCTGGTGCAGCTGCAGCCAATTATTGTCTTATTGTGACAGATGTATGACTTTCATCTAATTTTGTAAACACCTGTCCTGATTTAGAGAATTTTTCATAGCTTCAAAACTGTACAATATGAGTTTTTGATTTACAGTAATGTATGATTCTTTTAAGGTCAGCGGCCGTCAGATAAAAAACAGGGTTTACACATAAGCAACAAAGTACAATTAGAGCTATATAGGCCCTAAATGGTGGATGAGTGGATAGCACTCTCGCTTCTCAGCAAGAAGGTCCTAGGTTCGAATCCCGGTTGGAACAGGTTCTCTCTGAGTGGAGACTAGATGTGCCAGCGTAGGTTTCCTCCGGGTGCTCCAATTTCCCCTACCACTAAAAACATGTACAATAGGTATGAATGTAATGAGTGATAGAATGGATGGTGTTGGTTGGGGGCTTTGAAGCGTCAGTGTGTTCGGCGTCTCGCTTCCGTCATCACTGTGTGTGAATGGAAAACTCTGATTTCTGAACATTGTAAAGCGCTTTGGGTGACCATGGGCTGTAAAATGTGCTATATAAATAAACATGACCTACTTACAACATAAAAATAATAGGGATGCACCGATACGGGTATCGGGTAACATTTGTTATGTACAATAGAGTCACGACAGCAGACAGCAGTACGGCACGTGTTGTCACGGTGATCTCCGAAAGTTTGCAGCAAGAAAGCAAGCTAGCTGTGTTTTTTTGAGACAATGGTAAAGCGGACTGTAGGCAAAAATGTTATAAGGTGGGTTCAAACCAGTGGGGGCGGGTCCCGGCTCTAAAGTGGCCAAAATGACGGGCGCTGACATGCTGCAATACCACACCGGGTCAGAGGGGCTGGACCCAGAAAGGGAATTATTTAATGCAAATGTACGTGTCTTCTGACCTCTCAAAAACGTCTTTACAGGATGGTTCGTAAGTCGGCTCTTGGCCCAAAGCTCCGTTCCACATGTGTGTCAATGCTGAGGGGAGGGAATTGTCACGGACCACTCTTGTTTACTCGCTGTGAATTTTTGAAGCCTTCATTTAAATGAATGGGGCGCGTGCATGCTCGTGCATGCGCGAGCCGGCTGACGCATGCGCAGATGCGGTTTTTCACATTTTCCAGCCCCCGCGGCCATTTTGAATCGCTCCGTGAAAGCCTAATTTTTGGCCCATTAGTTAGAACGGCGGATATAGGCGTGACTACGTCCGTTAATATATACAGTCTATGGTCCAAACACGTATAACACCAGCAACTTGATCAAACATCTAAAAACTCCACCATGCAGAGTATAACACCTTTGCTAGCATAGAAGCAAAAAAATATACCAACCCTACAACATAGCATTTGTATTGGAATATGACATATTGTTGACAGTTAAAACTTATTTCAATTTCAGTGCTATTAGTTTTATGAATTCCCGGGATAAGAGAATGTAGTACTCCTAACGGTTTTCGGTATCGGCAAGTACTTAAATTAACTTGTATCGGTTTTGAAAAAAGTGGTTTTGGTGCATCCCTAGAAAATGCATTTCGTTGTTACCCAAATAGGTATTTTTGTGTCAAGATTGTGTAATATGGAATACATTTACCAGGAATACATAATAGAATGTATGAGAATACTAATTTTGATGTAACTGTAACTATTGTTTTGGTAGCCAGAAAAACTGATGACTAAAGAAGAAATAAAATAAGAAAACATTATCAATTTATGTTTTAGAATGTGAAATAATATCTTAAGTAGAAATGGTGAAACGAGTCTCAAGCCCTGTCCCTATGCTACCACAAGAGGGAGCTGTAGGAATGCCTTTTTAGCTCAAAATTTGAACACTACCAACTGCAAACACACATTTAAAGGATTGAGAAAGGAGCTTTAAGAAAGCTGGGTCCAAGTTACACATTTGTGCCAGAAGTTCCTGATATTAGCGTGGATGGATCTGAAAACAACTCCAGGTCTGTTTTGATGAGGGAATAATGTTGTGAAAAAATTGCAAAATATGGCCCCTTTAAATGGGTTGTTTTTACAATTATTAATATGTACAGTAATAATAATAATATTTATACATGTATGCAAATATATATGCAAATTAGGGAGACAGTATTCCAAGTATCCAGAATACTGTGATTGGACCATGGAATCGAGTACGATATACAAAATGCAGCTGTCCAGTGTTTTGTAGCTGAATACACTTTCACAGTGTTCTTCTCAACACTGAATGGAATCTCGTCAAGTTCAACAAAACCCAGGGGGCAAACACCAGGAAATGATTTCCACAGACACTTAGGAACTTGTTTAGAAAAGCAAACATCATCTCCTGGGCCATAAAAGAACTTGTGTATATTGGAGTAGAGTGAAATGCAGCTATGTGAATGTGAAGTAGGTAGGTGCTATACTTTTAATTTAAATACATATTTGTTTGGTTTCAGAAATAAATGTTTGTTTTTTGGCTTCTTTCACTTTTTGGCTTCTTCTAGAGTTCTCCAGCTTTAAAGACAACTGATGAATTTAGTTTTTTAACATATTAATATGAAAAACATACTACTTCAGTATTTTGCCATTACAAATCACAAAATACTGAAGTCTTGCAGATAAATAAAGCTCTTTCAATCCAAAGCCGCCTCAATATTGAAGCAACAAAATCCAACAGATCAGATTAAAAACCTGCTGTGATCGTGCTCTCAGGTACGCAGCTGAACTCATCACATTATCTGACCAACTGACCCCCGAAAGGTCAGAGCCACTCCCCCATCTGTCCTCTGTTAAAACCCCCTCAGAGCTGAACAGTGGCTCAGGGCACAATGTCCTGGAGGTAAAGGAACATGCGTCTGCAGAGAGAGATAAGTGCAGGGACAGAAGCATCAGAGGAACTATAGCCGACACACGCAAAGGTCAAAAAGGCCGCGCTGAGGACTCTTCTGAAGAGGCATTGTTCAAGACTGAGATTTCTGTCGTTCTTCTGTCGGGATCAATTGTATCTGTATTTAACAGAAAACTAAATATTTCTGTTAAATACAAAGTAGCATTTTTCCCTATGCGCCAAATGCAGCCTGCTTTTATAGTCTTAGTAGCCCAAAAAGTATTTGTATTGATAATAAGAGGCTATGGCTATCATGGCATGTTAAACATCATTGGCAAGAGCTTTGATGTGTGCTATCCTGGTGCACACTGGGAAAGTCTTGCACAGTGTTTCTCATGTGGTTTTACTGCAAAGGGCAAATAAATTCTTGAATCTTGAAATCTTGAATTTGAAGCTAATTGTCTCAATTATGCTTTTATTCTTCATTTTATACAAAACCTTCCAAACAACACAATAATTATTGTTGTTAAGATCAAAAATCAGTCAGAAATACCAGTTTTGGTTCAATCCTAACCCTAACCAAAACAAAAACAAAAATCCAAACTGATATTATGATTATTATTTGGACAAAATTATTTCCAAAACTTAAAAGGTAAATATAGATCATTTGGACAAAATCACTTCCAAAAGGTAAAATGTAAATATATAAAAATAACAACAGATGCAAAAAAAAGGAGCTTTAAATAAAATTTCCACAAAGTAAAAAATGATTCCTGGTATAAAAAACAACAAAAAGTTGTGTCCCCCGACCAGCTGTCAAGTTTTTATTTCAATCCCTGACTTACATGATTTTGACAAACCTGATTTATCCAGTCTTGGTAGGAGCTGACCTACAAAACTAATTTGTTCATTAAAGAGAGCATTAATTATTTACAGTATTTGAAGCCTGCTTTTGTGTGTAGTTAGCCAAAAGAAATCTCCCTTTCCTCTGATCAAGGATGGACCTAGGTATAGGGTTTCTGTAAAATAGGGCTGGTTGTTTGTGATTGTTACAGCAACCAACATGTGTATTAGTAGACACATTATTTGAAGTGAATTAATTTGGAAGTGAATTAATTTGTAAAAAACGTCAACCCCCAATCACACACTTTATTACACTTTTCTAACCACCTGAACTCACGACTGCTGAAGTGCGATCACAGAGATATCAAACATGTCTGTTGTAGGTCTGAGAGCTGCTGCAGGTGTTAAAAGCTGTGCATACACTGTAAAACACAGCTGCAGAGGACACTGAGGGGCAGGAGCAGGACTGAGGGGCAGGAGCAGGACTGAGGGGTAGGAGCAGGACTGAGGGGTAGGAGCAGGACTGAGGGGCAGGAGCAGGACTGAGGGCTGAGGGAAGATCGTGGTCATCCTCTGAACCGTGCTGCACACAAGCCACAAAAGTTTTCTTCTGACTTTAAATCAAGGTCATATCATTCTAGCGGTTATATGATGCGTTTGGAGAATGCAACCACGCTGTGTAAAAGACACGCAAAATTGCACACACAAATATCCAAGAATTTTTTTTTGGTCGACTACAGCCCTTGTAAAATCATATACTATCACAACTGTTAAGAAAAATCAATGTAATTTTTCAACATATACAGATTTTTTAAATGGCTATCCCAAAATTATATTTGAGCATTATCATTTCCGGTAATATCATGGCCTTGTCTGATGGGGGGGGTGTCAGGGGACAGTTCCTCATTGTGTGGGCTGGACCCCTCCGCCGGCCTCATTCTGTTGTGTGTCACTCACTTTCTCTGTGAGCGTCAGGTTAAAGAGATTATAATCTGATCTGTCACTGATGTGCCTCTGAAGGTTGGAAACCACAATCACTCAGCATCGCGTACACTTATCAAGCACAATGTAGTGAAGCAGAGGATAAACCAGACATTACCCATGAGCCCCTGGGGCAGACAGGGCATGTGCTGGATGTCATGTGCACCATTCGCTATGGCAACAGCTCGTAAACAATTGCAAAAACGACACGAGGGAACAGAATATCCAGTGTGATGGATCTTAATAGAGTATTGGTCTACGCCTGTTAAATTGCTACTGGGAAAACAACAAGCAACAAAATGTCCTCTCTTACAGTTGTACAAAATAAAATAATAATAAATATAATTTCATAGGCACCTTTCTAGACACTTTAGGTTTCCTTACATAACAAGTAAAAAGTACATTTATCAGTTAAAATACAATGGTCACCTATTCTTTATAAAGTAAATAATCATTCCTTTGTTCATTTGAATGGGACATTGCACATTACTATACCATCTGTTGTCACACTCACATACGCCCATTCATTCTACTGTACATGATCTTAGAAGTAGGGGAAAACGGAGCACCCACAGGAAACACACAGACATGGGGAGAGCATACAAACTGCACACAGAAAGGCCCCATCTGGTCCAGGGATTGAACCCATAACCTTCTTGACGTGAAGCACAAACGCAAACTGCTGTGCCACACAAATGGGACTTGTAAGAAAAGGACATTTGTTCAGACAATAGACTTCTGATTATTATTACTTTATTCAAGTTTTATATTATTCATCCCTTTCTAACACTAAAATATTTTAATTTCAGATAACATTATGTGCAGAGCTTTGAAACAATACAGAGCCTGAACAGTGCACTGGTCCACCACCTGAAGGAGCGATGAGTAATAGCTTTGTGAAAATGGTCTGACAGCTTTAAGAACTGGGTCTATCTCTGTTTCTGCTCCTCTCTTCTGTCTGATGCATTTGGGTAAAAAAAGGTCTATAGAGAAAGAGAATAGAGTATAATAGACCCTTTAGGGCAGACCTGGGCAAATTGCAGGCTGGTTGTGTGCTATAATGTTTTAAATATGTTTTTTTCTATTTCTAAACAATGAACGCAACATTATTAGTAATAATTTAAGTAACTAAACATGTAATATAGTGTACCGGTCCAGTTTTGGTTCTATCCAAGCCAAACCATAAAAGACATCAAAACCCCATTAGAATGTTCATCTTGTCTTTGAAGTGACATTGATACCGTCATATTGTAAAAAGGTTTACAACAATAGCCACAAACACAAAGAAAACACCAGATAAAATAATAATAATAAGCATTATTAAACATTGAGCCAAACATAGATTTTTTTGGCTCAATGTTTGCCTTCCTTTCTCTTCTCTAAATATTTCTGATAATCAAATAAATAATGTTATACCTGAAGTAGCTTTCACGTAAAATAGCATACAAAATAAATCAAATGATAACAGCTTAACAAATGGGTCCAGCCCTCAATAATATGATGTTATCCCAATGTGGCCCCTGGGAGAAAATAATTGCCCACCCCTGCTTTACGACACACCATCAACAATACCATAAGTTTAATGTTGTCTGACTTTTAGCAGTAATAATAATACACAGATTCAGCTAATTACAGTAGTAGTTAAAACCCCCAAATGCTGTCAGGTTATCATAACATGTGTTTTCTCTCATGTGTTGAAGTCCAAATTGCAGCTATTGTGAACAGTTTGTGTCCATGTGGTGGAGTGTGGCATCCAGAGCTACAGAGGATAAATGGCATTGTCAGATCTGAACAGGAGGCTGGCATGGCTCAAGGTGACCGTCTGCTTGGGCCTGAGCTGGACCAGAATGTGGCCCCTGGCAACAGGATGCCACTCTGGCGCTGTGCCAGCTTGGAGAGGGGTCCCATCAGTGATCGCACACAGAAGAACTGGTGATTGGGCTCCCTCTGTTTGTCCAGTCTGCTGCGTCTCTGTCTCCATCCTATAGCTGAGACACACAACTACACATCCTCCTTAAACCACACAACAAATTAACTATTTATAAAATCCATCTAACTCGTTCCAAGCTCTCGAAACTGTTTGGTTCTAGCACAAGTTTACTCATGCATGCACTTTTGGCCTCTGTCAAGTTAAATAGTTAAATATTTTCTATAAAAATCAATAGATTACATCTCTTATATATATTTGGTCCAGTTTTATTCAATACAAACAGTAAATAACTTTATGTTGTTCAGAAGTTCTACCAGTAAAGAACATCCAAATGCATGTAGAAAATGCTTTCATAATGTAAAGAATACTCATGAGAAAAGAAAACCAGGCTATACTTTTGGCCCTCACCCAGAAAGAGTTTGACACCCCTTGTTTAAATCTGTCGAATATTTAAAAATTTGAACCAACCTAAGACTAAAGCAATGCCACACAAGAACATCTTCATAGAGACTGCTCTGCCAGTCATACAACCTCTTAGCTTTTGGTCCAGGTATGGTTCAAAAACTATCAATCTAATTAATTTGTTGACAACAAATTCAATAATCAGTCAGTTGCGATTAATGGATTAACTTCTTACAGCCCTATAATGTAATTGTTGCATGTTCTGTCACTCCCCAACACAGATAGTATGCTAAAAGGGAGACCACTGCTGTAAGCTTTTAAATATAGTGCTATGAAAGCTGTTTTGGGATATATACAATTCTCCATCAAATCCAAAAAACGTGTGAATGAAAATGCTGATCTGCAAGGCACCTCTGTCGTTCTTAGCCCCTTTTTCCTCAGGACTTTGTATAAGCAGACACACATTTATAAAAGCATGTTGACCTCCACCTCTTCTTTGCCTGAGGTGTCCGCACAATTCAATCTGCGCTTTTACAAAACTCCAGCAGCCCACGCATTGAAAACCCCACCAGGTGCTCCTTCTACACAATAAGTCGGAAAACCCCCAGGCGTAGGCGGCAAAGTTGTGCACCTCAACCACCTACGCACAGCGAGAAACAGGTGAGGAAAACACAGTCCGACGAACAGTCTCATTAACGACGGACAACAAACAGGCGAATTCCACAACATATGGACTAGTTCAATCTGGGACGGGTTTCAAAGCGGCTGCACCATTCTTTGGCATATGGTCGCACTAATTGCTGTTTTTTTGAGGCATAGAAAAAATTATAAGAAAAGAATTTGTTTATAAAAAACTGACATAAAATGGGTACATGTTTTGATGTTGTATTGTTATGTGGTATTGCAGCCACGTCCAGATGAGATATTTTCTTGGTATAATATTATAGTAATGGCTTCAAATCATAGAAAAATGGTTTCTGATTAGAATGGCAAGTAGTTAGGTTGCATCAGGTAAAAACAGAACTTTAAAGCTATCAACCTAAAAGGGTATAATCAGATGTTGTTTGATTCAACAAACATTGATTGAATTTACAGACGTCATATGGGATGCTCCCTAGTCCCTATAGACAACACAAGTGCATGTTCCAGCTATGTTCAAGGCTGTTTCATGTTAATAGAAACATAAGCTTTGATACTTGCAGGCCCTGAGTCCTGGTTCACCACAAGTGGCTGTGTGTGTGTGTGGTCTCCTGGGAGAGCAGACCAGGGCAAATAACAGATCAAATGAAATGTCACTTCAAATTATATTCAGCAGTGGCCTGTAAATAAGCTAATAGAATCATCTGAACAGAAAGGAATCAGATGTGGTTCAGGTGTCATACGCTGCATCCTGATGGGATACTTATGAAGTCCCAGAACATAATGGATGCATATTACATTACATTATGCTTTGGATAAAACAAATAGAATGTAATCATTAGGGCTGCACGATATTGGAAATTAGAGCGATATTCAACATGATTGTTTAGTATTGCAATAACGATATTATTGCGATATTTTTGTCTTTCACCTAAAATTGCAATCTGCATTGAAACGCAAGAAACAACTAACAACAAATAAGAACAACATTAATGACATTCAAATGCATATATTTATATACTTTTCTGTTTGTTTGTTGAATGTTGATGTGTCTGTCTGTTTTGTTGTATTTAATAGAGGAAATGAAAATAAAAATGTTATTTAAAAATATATTTATTTTTTCCTTGGGTATCTTTTCAAAATGGATATCACACGCACCAATATCGCGATAACGATTTTTTAAAATATATCGTGCAGCCCTAGTTATCATGATTCAATCTAATATTGAAGAGCAGTGTAATGTTGTTATAGTTTTAGTTTGATTAATTAGTTCTTTAAAAGCAGGGCATGGCAGAAGCTCAGGTATTGTATCTGTTTGTTCTCAGAAAACATAAACAGGTATTTTGGCATGAAATTAGATGAATACTACAATCTCATTAAATTGCCATTTTTGTTGTGTGGGTATTTTAATACAATTATATGGTTTCCTATGATTCTTTTGGCTTCAATAAGACACAGTCAACCGATAGATTGATTTAACCAGTGTTTTCCAACTGGGGGTGTGCAGAGGGCACGCAAGGGTATTACATATCTAAAACTAAAGCTAAATAAAATCATTCACTCACTCACATGATTCAAAAATACCTACATAATGAACACACAATGTCACAAAGCGCTGAAAAAAACTGAAAACCCTAAAAATTAGTGAGTTTAATCCATGGGGTACATGGATTATTATTTACCCTGACAACAGTGGGTAGTCGTGCTCTGTCTACCCTGACGAGGGAGTATTGAGGCAAAACAGGTTGGGAACCACTGGGCTAAACAACAATAGTTAGTAAAGCATGTTCTATGATAAAGTAATTTGGAAGCAACAACATTCCAGAGTGGAGAAGTAAATGTACGGGTTTCAGAAAGCTCGTTTCCAAAATGTTGGTAAATACATGCTCATCCATCAGACATTGTGTCCCGCTGCAGTGCCTCGAGCTAAGTATCTAAATTTAGATCAATGGCAGCGAATGGCCGGCTCCAAACAGTGCTCTCACACCTGCACCGTGATGCAGAGGAGTCACATGGCTCTGACGTTGGGCTCACACAGAAACTGCCACCTCAGACACCGCACACGGAGCGGCCATATTGGATCTGCACTCCAGATCACCTGACTCACCGGCCACACTTTGCATACTAATCAGCCACACTTGCTCAGTATAAAGTGGTTGCTGCAGGGGAATTGTCATGACAGGTTACTTGACGTGTATAAAGGCAAATAAGGAGGAATAAGGTCTAACTCTTATACAAAAATATAGATCAAAGATAATGTTTTAAAGTTGCATGTCTGTGTGATAGACTGTGTTAATGCGTGTGATAAAATTGTGTTGCAATGTGTTCTGCTTTAAGAAAAGACATGTCGCATAAATGTCTTGTCTGGTTCCATGTGTCTATGCTGACATCTACTGCGGCACTGACTGACTTGCATCTTAAGAAATATCTCTCTGAAACAGCTAGAAAAAACGTACCATCAGCAGATACTGCATGCAGAGATGACTTCAATAATATGCTTGTACAATGCCTCTTTACAACACTTGCCTCGTGAAAAAATGGTCAGCCAGCAGACTCTTCCACAACAATGTGAAAAGACACTGCTGTATTCATATACATGCAATCACATGGGCTAAAAAAAAAACCCTTACATTGAAAAGCATGCACTCCTAAGGAACACAGCATACTAGTACAAACTTGACATTGCAGCTGCCACCTAGCTCTGCTTATAGACTACCAAACATTACACTTTTCACAACTGATATTCAATAGTTTAAGCTGGTTGCATTTTTGCTGTGTCATGCTAGAGCCAGGTCATCTGAAACTGAAGTGAGTAAACAGCATATTACCTTGAAGCCTCTGCATTACATTGGCAATATCCCGGGCAGTGTGACCATAGTGTCTTGGAGATGCCATGACGTTGTCCAAACAGAGGTCAACAAAGTCACGTCCCAAGTCCCGTACATCAGCATCAGCACTGCGGGACTGGCATCTTCCAATCTGCACCCATTCATCTACACACGGAGGAAACTTGCTGTTACATGAGACTTGTCCATGTTGTTGTTGTCTTGCTCAAGTCATCCTTGTACTCTGTAGCAGTCTGCACTCAGAGCTCCTCCCCTGACAATGAGGTAAGTGCGTCTGTGTGTGTGTGTGCGTGTGTGTGTGTGCATGTGCGTCTGTGTTTGTGTGATTGTGTGAGGACAGTAAGAACCTGATTTCACTGCTTCCAGGTCCTGAGTCTATGTACAGTATGTATTCAAATGCGATCGCCTTTACCATAGCTATAGATAAAAACCTATTAGACTTATCATTCATTACTAGTTGGGAGTTAGTGGCCTCATTATTTAGTGCTGTCTGATTAACTCCTTTATTGACTGTCTATTGACTGTTTTTTGAATTTACATCTCACCACATCCTCCTGACAGCTTTGATTTGATGGAGCAGTCAACCTTGTGCAATGACATAGCTCAACTTCAACTGTATAGTGCAGTATCTACAATATGCTGGCGTAGGCAACTTTTGAATCTATAAATATCAATACATCAAAATACACAACAATAAATCTACAAAACCCTTACTGTAAACTAGGCCACAGCAGATCAATTGAATGTGGGATGGAGGTGAGATGAAGCAGCGGACGCAAAGCACTTATCGCAAGGTGTAATCCCATTAGACAAGTCCTTTTATCATCATCTCCAGAGAGCTCTTAGACGAACTGGAGGAAGACGTCCAGCCACTCTGTCATTCACTGAAATGAGAAGAAGTACATGGGGAATGAGAAATGGAAAGGTGATGAATGATGTCTGTTGTTCATTGGTACTCAACAGTGCATAGACACAAGGGGAAGCACAAGGTTTAGTTAACAGAAATTATGATAATGGGTGTAATCTGCTTTTAAGTAATTAATGTAATGGCTTCATTCAAATGCAGACAGGTAAATTAAAGCTAGGCGCAGCAGTTTATGTGCTACTGCATAAAATGTAATATGATCTTTGATACCTCTGCAATTTTGCAAAGTGATTTGGCTGAGTGGTTAACATGTGTGACAGTAAAAAGGTTGTGGGTTATATTCCAGGAATGGACATGGCCATTGGCTTTCCTCTGAACACTCCAGTTTAGCTATCACCAAAAACATGCACCATTGTGAGAGAGTGAGTACGACAGTATGTGAGAAGAGCGAGAGTTCGATAGTGAGTGAGGAGAGTGAGTGAGTGAGTGAGATAATGAGTGACGGAGAGAGAGTGGAGTGGGTGAGAGTGAATGAGAGAGAGGAGAGAGTAAGTTGGAGTTAGTGAGTGAAAGAGTGAGTGAGTGAGCAAGAGAGTGAGTGAGTGAATGGTGGTGGTCACTAATAGAATATAAATTAGTTGTAAAGAATGCATTACACTAGTGCTCTGAGATGATTTGTCTAATCATTGTAGGGAGTATTGAAAATGCTGCAGTATGAATCATGTAAATAACAAATCAGACCACAACATGCCATGTTGTCTTATCAGAAACATATGTTTTACATACTGAGGGCTGAGTGAACGCTGGTATTCTATTTCTCACTAAAAAATCTACTGCGATGATGTGAAGATGTGACAGAGGCCATACATATAGAACTATACAATTTATATAACAAGTTACATCGATTATCTTACAATGTCATTATTTGTGGTTTCAAAGTTAGGTACCCCAGCTTTATTTTATACCCACTGTTCAAAATAGCATAACATGAGTTTATAAATAATCCAATAAACGTGTGTAAAAAGGATAAGGACATAATGCTACATGCTACATCACCATAATCAAACAGACAGACTAGCTTAATACATAACTAGTAGTTATTGTAGACAGGCGTGCCTCTCTGACTCTGACTACGGCAGCAAGACACACATGCTGATCCGGACTTTTCCCGGTGCTATTCAGCCCGGGCCGAGGTCACCCCTACCGTCCAGAGAAGTCTCCGGGGAGCAAACACATTCAGCGAAAGAAAGTGGAGACCTTCCTGGACCTGCCCGATAATATTATAGATCCATGGACCTGCCGCAGCAAAAGGAGGCGAGGCCAACAAAGCACGTGGGTCAATGGAAGACTGCGACCACCATAGACTGCATATAATAGCACCGTTACGTTTCGTTTATCTAATCTTTACACAGTCACAGAGTGGTAATCTCCTTCCTACACTGTCAGCATCTTTTCAAAGTCTGTGTGAAAAGACCATGTTTAACCCGCCATAGAAACCCACTAGCAAAATAGTTATCGAAGAGTTCATGTTGAAGGTGTATGGTTCAATTGCATACACTGTCCAATTAAAATAAACAATACATTAAAATAGTTAGTTGAACAAAAGCCCGAAGCCCACATACCTTCATATAGTTGACTTACCAAATAGTGAAAATGTACATGTATGACAAAAGTTATGTTTTGTTTTCAAACTCATCTATGCTAATCACGATAGACTGGCGCTAACGTACCATAGACTGTATTAACCACACACAGCTCATTAGATTTATAAGGGCAGCACAACAGCCCCATCTAGCGGTTTAATATAATATTGCAGATAGTGTCAGTGTTGAGACATATGCTTTATTTATTTATTGGATCTGTTTTAACTACAGTCTAGTTTTGACTCCCAATGTGATGTTTTATTTTATCCGAGAGACATTCTGAATCAAATTTAAACTCAGGTCTCTGCACTGGCGTATTGTTTCTCATGAGAACAGACTTTATGTCAGCTCTACTTGTGTACATTCCATGGCCTCGACCCAAAGTGTGAAACTATAATCTGGAACAGTCTTCCTGAAAATATGAGACAGGCTTCTTCTTTGACAATGTTCAAATCCAGGGTATAAACTTTCATATTTTGTTGTTCTTATCTTCTCTTCTCTGTAAAAGTTACTATTGATCAAAACAGATGACTTAGCACTTTAAATTTTTTTGTGCAAGTAGACTTCACTGATACACAGCATGATGAACAAAATTATGTTTCAATAAATCAAATAATTTGTACTAAAAACATGCAAAAGATGCCATTATTATTGTAATATTTCACATTTTCCATTTCCTTCTGGGGCTGCGTTGATATTTTCCCTTCAAGTTGAAAAACAGCTGCTTTGGCCAATTGTAAGAGGAGATGCCTGTGGTCTCTGCGGTACGACTAGGAGCATCTTAAATATTCACTAACGGTAGATCCAGATGACACATGGTTTTGTCTAATTTGTTTTTTGGATTTGGTTCCTTAAAAAACAACAACATAACTATTGTCCAGCAATGTACAATTA
Organism: Pomatoschistus microps; assembly: GCA_029875035.1. Classification (NCBI taxonomy): domain Eukaryota; kingdom Metazoa; phylum Chordata; class Actinopteri; order Gobiiformes; family Gobiidae; genus Pomatoschistus; species Pomatoschistus microps. The sequence goes on along the minus strand of JAPMNZ010949950.1, from coordinate 34,398 downwards.
ATCAACTGAAACGGAAAGAATGGCTGAGGATGTGATTTTAGCACCACCCCATAGTCACCCCACCAGGATCTCTGTCTCAAATAGATAAGCCAGTCCTGTAGCTGTGTTTCCAGGCAGGAAATGTGACAGTGTGGTTTCTCAACTTCCACACAGGATTGTATCCCTGTTCTGCGCAGTTCTTCTTGTTGGAGGCTCCCTAAATGTTACTTCAAGTGTAGACGCAATACCAGGAAAAGCCATCAGATGTTTAAGGAGCGCTTCTAATTTTTCCCTTTCTAAAAAAGGGAAATGAAAAGTTGGGGGAGGAAAGTAAGGCTGTAAAGAAAAACAAGTCATGGCAGAAAACAGCACAAATCTTTTTCTGGAAATACTTCAGTCTTATGATGCAGGTGAGTTTCTTTTCAGTCCTCCTGGTAATAGTTTTTATTATGTTGTCAACTACATTACAAGATTTTGGGCTAAACAATATGTTTAAACTTCTTGTGGAACTTGCTTTAATAAACATATATCGCTTTCATGTAATGCAACGTACCTCTTTCATGTTTTAACACTTTTTATTCCAGTATAGCATACTTTATGTGTTACTAGGGGCTCCATAATCCACAAACATCTATTATCCTCAAATACTGCCATTTGGGTCACGGATAGCAAAAATTTAAGAGCAGAATAATTTTACTGCGCTTGCATTAAGATTAAGATTAGAATTAAAGGGCCTTTTTTCGTCCCACTGTGGGGAAATTTGTAACTTGCAACAGTGTTGCAAGCTACAAAAGTAGAAACTCCATACTTAAAAAAAAAACTAAAAAAACAAAAAAGTTTACACATATAATCTGTATAAATAAATGTACTTGTGAATACATCTGTAATACAATATTTAAGTTATAAGTAATTAGCTCTGAACGTTTATGTTAGCAGCATGAGGCTCTGGGCTAATTCTTTGATTTGAAGGTTGGTTGCCTCTTGCATTATTTGTTGGCATGTTGGCGAGCACTTTGGTTCACAGCAAGAAGGTTGTGAGTTTGATGCTGTGGTAGCCCTGGCCTGTCTGTGTGGAGTTTGCATGTTGCTCACATTGACCATGTACAGTCATGGTTTCTCCCTGTGTCTGGGTGGGTTTCCTCTGGGCGCTCCATTTCCCCCAACACTAATTTAAAGAAACGCACCATAGTTAAAATCCTCCAGCTACAGTAGTCCTGACCAAGCCCAGCATCAGTATCTGGAGCAAACACTGCTCCTGTCAGGGTGGGAGGGAAGTGAAGGAACTGTCAACAAACCCTGACCATAGGCACGTTCTAACTAATGTAATTTCATGTGGCCTACTAACTTGCAAACACAAAGTTGCCATTAAGGTAGCTTTCAGTGTCATCCAGTCAACTTCAGCTCCATCAATATAGCCATGCTATACCTCAAATCCAGTCGTTGACACAAATCTTTTTATACTGATATTATTGATTGTGTCACAAAATTCCATGTGGCACCAATGTTAAGCTTACTTTTGAATGTGCTGAAAATGGCAGCAAGTCCTAGTAGTTCTGAAACAGTTATTGTTTTTGTGCTTTACAATTGTTATTATTCTTGCTGCGTTGTTGCTGCAGTATACAGTGTTCATAGTTTAACACTGATCCAGACCAGAGCAGCGAGGATTCATGGTCCAAACCAAGCGCATCAGGCGGAAATCCACTGGAGGAATCTATGTAGCTGCGGTGTTAATCACTATGGACAAGGGTTGGGGTTTTGAAGACCTGAACAGCCTGAATTCAGTCATAAGAGTATTTATACAGTAAAAGGTTATAGGACACCCCTGCCCCAACCCTATGAGTAAAGTATAATAAAGTATACCTTATCCTTATGTTTCTGTTTTATAGTGCCTCTGATCATTGCCTTCTGTGTGTCTGTGGCCGTGGGTCTAGTCCTGGGTGCTGCGGTCTATGTGATCCTGACCTGGATGTCTCGGAGGAGAGCAGGTTCTGCAATCATCACCAGACGCTTCCCACGCAAATCCCGCTCCTCTCCACGTGCACGGCCAAACTTCAAACGCAACAACAGCTATGATCGCCGCACCAACAATAACTTACTAGGAGCTTCATTTAGCTTCCAACGCCAAAGTTCTTCCCCTGATCGGATAGACCCACTGGGGTATAAGACCAGTTTTAGAGGATCTACATTCCATCCTTTGCTTCAGTGTAGTCAAATTGCAAGAGAAGCCGAAGAAGGAAGCCCATCTTCACTTCCACGTACCCGGACTTTGCTTCCTGAAGCAGATGGAGCCTCTGAGCTCGTTCTTAATCCATCCAGACCTGAGTCATTTTGGGGAAACACAAGTCTGAGAGGTTTCCATGTTACACAACCTCCACCTCCAGCTTATGACAGCATCATCCAAGCTTATTGTGAGACACGCACCTGAGAAGTAGGTGGAGAATCTGGAGATCCATTTAAACTCAATTCAACTTATTTGCTTTCAAATGACTGAAAACTGTAAAAATAAAATATAGTTTTGGCTTCTGATGAATCATTTACTCTGATTGGGTGCCCACATTTTATTTGGGAAGTATAAAGGAGGGTATAGCCTGTGTCTGGGGGTAGGATCACCGTAGAAAAAACAACTGACCAAGAAAAATTGCAAAATATAGCAAAATGATTTTTACAGAATACAAATAGAATATTTGTATTTGTTCTATATTAGAACAAATAGCACAATCAATTACTCTAATGAACCACACTAAAATGAATTTTGTATGTTTCTCATTATATCATATCATCATTAATATCATAAATTGTAATTGTGGGGGTTCGACAGTCAGTTCAGAGCTTCTGGTCTGTAAAGATTTAGCCTGTTCTTACCACTACATCTTACAAATTAAATTTTCTACTTATGTAGGAAAACAATAATTGACTGGAGTTTACGGATGGCTAAGGCAAGGCTTGTAAAGATTGGGAACCCCTGAACGAGAGTAAAATGCAGAGGGCCAAGGCATTGATGGCTGTCATCCTTGTTGTTGTGTATCCTATAAATGTGTTACAAGAAAACATTCAAGACCCTTATTTAAACCAAAAAGATATACAAATATTATTTCTGTTTAGGTCATTTATTAATAAACATACAGACTGTTTGTGTGTGTACTGCATCTAGAAAGAATTCAAGTAAGGATTATTATTTCCCAGAATAAAAGATTTTATTTTGTTTTCTATGCTAGCTCATGAAGATTATTGACTATAAGGATATAATGAGAAGCCTGTTTTTTTTATTCTTATTTTGGGGATTTTCTGACATTTGCGTTGATAATATGTTTACAACATTGCTTTCCAATGTTGTTCTCTGGTGACAGGATCAGGAAAGGTAAAGGACATTTTCATTATTGCAGGAAAAACAGGAGCATCACTGGACATTGGATATATATGTTAGTGTTTTTATTTTATTTGTATTATCATTATTGTTGTTATTATTATCATCTTCATTATTATTATTGTTATGGTCGTGTTTTTTCATTTATTAGCACATTTATTATCAGGTACTTTAGCATTGGATATAATTAATTCTGGCATATTGTTATAGCATGTTTGGTACTTCAGATGGGATTTCATTGAAATGATTCTGATCATTTCTCTGTTAAAAAAGTGTGTTCTTCCTTTAAGGGCGCATTCTGTGACGTAATATTTGTGAGTCAGTAGGAAACACAGATGACCATGGATGTTCTGTTTCTAAAATCGAACTTTTAATCATTATTCATTTTCAAAAGGTAAAATACGAGATACGTTTTACATTTATAAGATCTAATACGGGTCTTATCGTGGTTGGCATTGGTTTGTGAAGTGTATAGGTTATTAAAATGAAATCGCCCTAACCCTAACACAAACCAACGCTAGCTAAACTAGCATATGCCAGAACTGGAAAGGTTACCTTAGCTAGTGCATGCTTTTGGTATAGGTTAGTGCGTAATATACCAACGTTTATCACATACACGTGTTGCAATACTATTATGTTCTGGATATTAAATGATGCAAATCGGCAAATATTGTAAACATGTTAGCAGTATAGCTATGACCTATGTGGTTCTTATTATCTAAGGCAGCTACATCACATTCACATACATAATCTTTCAGGTCCCATGTCCTGCTCATAGTCCTGGTGCATGGCTATAAAGGAGGATGTCTGGTGCAACACTGCGTTTGATTCGCTATCGAAGACTGTGTACATCCTCCAAACAAACGGGTTCTTTTAACCTGTTTCAGAAGAGAAACTTGAGTAAGTAACAATATGTACTGAATTATCTGTACGTATTGCCTTTGCCAGGATATATCAATTATAGGTTTTAGTCAGATGTTGTTTGATAACAATATAACACTGGAGTATCCCAGTTATTATACATCCCAATGACAGTATTCTGATATGGTGTTAAATGTGCACAAAGCAAACAGGAAACTTGTACACATGCACAATCAGAGTTTCCTGAATACTTAGACCGGTATCTACAGCAGAAATGCCACGTTGAAGAGCCCAGTCACAGCTTCAGGAAAAGATGTTGACATGTGGAATAAAGCGCACACTCCCTCAAGTCAGTTTGAGATCAACAGCCACTAGAATAAATATTGCGGTAAATGGTGGCTTTATTGTACAGTGGACTGCCATGACTTTTTGCATTATATTTTATACAAAACCCCTGTATAAGTTTAAGACATTTCTGTACTGTGTCTGATGCTGCTTTTTTATATTGTTCAACTCTTTCACAAAACAATAAATCTTGAAAACCTCTATCACGGATTTGATTTGACCAAAATTTTATTTGGCAGAGAAACTTGCCAAAGTCACAGGTGCAGTTGTGCTGGGGTATGTTGCAGTCATAATATCTGACAAAATGTAGTGTTGTTTGTTTAATTATATGTATATCTTCAACACAGGGGCTGTCTTTTCATCACATATGAAGTCGCTGCTTTGAACAAGGCTTTAACTATTGACACGAGTGCTATCATCAAAGAGAAGTACAAATCTTATATCTATCTTAAAGGAGCTTCCTTGGAGGAAAAGGAGAACTTTGCATCTGGTAAGTGCTAAAATATTACATTATTTGCATAATATATTTGTCTCTGTTTAGTTGTTCTTTTGTGTTCACCCATTCTTGACAACACATAAAAAGGCTGCCAAACTGTTTTTGTTTGTTTGTCTCAACAGAATGAGTCTTATAAAAGTAAAATATAAATAAATCAGACCACATTGTCCTGTCTTCATCTGATTATCTTTTTCAAATATTTTTTTTAATTTTCTTATGGACGCTTGGATTTCAAGGACACAGTATGCACTTTCATATACATCTTGTATGTCTAGACAAGATAAACATTGACAAATTATGTCAAAGTCAATCTCAATGACATTGTCCATGACATGGCAAGGACACTGGCAAACATTGTATTTGTAGTCACCTTTTACATCAGTGAGAGCAGATTAATGTTTTTCTATTATTATTTAAATACATAATATATTGTTACAGATCTCACACAAAAAGCAAGAAAGGAGTTACATAAAGCAGCACGTCGTTTTTTGGAAGTATCGTCTTGGCTCTTCCAACATTCTCTTGATGGTAATAACTTAAATTTTTATTTGACGGTAGAACCAGTAAACTGCTCTCCAGTTTGTAGCCGAGTTAAAGGAAACACCTGTCAAATCTGCACATCCTGTTTTTCTGGCTGTGTTTGATTGGTTTTCACCCTCAAACTTGTGTTAACCATTGGCTTTTTAATGATTTTAAGCTTCCAAGATGATAAGGGACAGTACAGAATCAGAAGGTCTGTAATTTTACAGCAGTTGTTTTGTAAGAGTAGTGTTCTAGGTATAGTATCCAGGTGTAGATGTCCTCAGGCTTATTGTACAAATGCATCAGGAATCCGTGTCATTCATGGTGTTAATCCTCTTATTCTTAAATAGAGCATTTCTGTCATGTTGACGCTGATCCACATGAAGTGGCTTTATGGGTCCTCTTGAAGAAGACAAAGTCGGCCAACCAAGCTGTTCGACTGGAGGCTGTGCAAGAACTTGGAAAAAACCACAACTGGCATGGTAAAAAAATCAATGAACCAAATATCTATTTGTCATATTAGATTTTAACAAATTAAAAACATACAATATATGATCTTTTGCTTGAGGCCACCAGGAGATAAGACTCATTATTTAAAGAACTTTGTCAAAACATTAATACTTCAGATCCAGATATAAAATAAATCCAGATATGTCCCCTGACAACTCTAAAAGCTTGTTTTAGTTGGCTCTAATTCCAAACAAAATAGGTGACGTTGTTTTCTTCACAAAAGTGAATAATCTAACTTTTACAGTTGCTAAACATCATATTATGGTGACAGGAAAAAATGACATCTTCTTCATGTGTATCAAAATCGTTTAATGTGGGATCTGATTCATTATTTTAGATTACCAGTATCAAACAGCAGCTCAGGTGATCGACCAGCGAACAGCAGTGGGGCTGGCCAGGACTCCTCAGGTCGACCTTCGCTTTTTCAGGCCACCACCAGCACTTTTAAATCAGGAGGTATGAATAATAGAGCATTTTTGCTTATTGCTGTATTGTCTGTTGTGATTCTTAGTGCCCCTGAACTTCTTTTTTCTAAAGAAACTGGAAACCTAAATCAGACACACGTTCCGCTTTCTGGTCGGACAATCTGCATGGCCATTGTAGCCAAAAAGGATTTGTACATGTCTACCTTGTTTCTGGAGACGCAGATAAAGGATCGATATCTAATTTAAAACACAAACCTGATATTTAGCTTGAAAAGACCTTTTGAACTTGTTCCTGACCAGCTCTTCCTCCTCACTTCCCCTGAGTGCTGCATTCGGCTGAGTAGGTGTTACTTCTCCACAGCTTTGACTTTCAGACACTCTTCCCCTCATATGTATGAAACACGCCTCCTGCTGGCGTAAATGAAGAAGTGTGCTTGAAGTACAAGATAATGTTGATGATGATGATGTTGATCACAGTGGAGATGTTGTCTCTTCAACTTTTTTGTGTGAATTAGAATAATGATGGTAGTGTGTGCTGGGTAAACGGCAAAAAGATGACCACATATAATAAGAATCTCTTCAAAGGCCATATTGTAGGCTAGTATTTTTGCCAAATGAGCGTTAAACTTTTATTAGTACTACAGCTGTTCTCTACAGCACACAATGGGACGTCTCCTTCACGCTGTGAGTGTTTAGTGTGTAGGGAGTGAGTAGGAGACTACCACAAGACTGGAGGATGACCATTATCCAAACTCAATTGACGAAGTGAGGAAAAGTATTGAAGCCAAAAGAAACTTTAAAAATGCAATTTTGGCTGATAATTAATTTGTTAGAAATGGAATTAATTCTTACAATTACTAAAAACCGAGTGAAACTGGTCAGAGAGCATGGAACTTATCACGTGTCTTGGTACTCTGAAGGCCACATGCTGCTTTTGAAATTACAATTAAAATGTTATTTAAGTTAACATTTGAATAACTAAATTACTTAACTTTGCTTTGACTTTAGTACTAATCTTTGTATCCGTTACACAGGATGTGTCAGCAGAAGATGGACTGAGGCAGCTGCTGGGCTCTCTGCCTCAGTCAGAGGTGGATAAATGTGTTCAATACTTTACCTCTTTGGCTCTGCGGGAGAGCACTCAGGCTTTGGCAGCACAACGGGTAATTAATAAGAAAGATATTGTAAAGTGTTTTTAATTTGGACTAAATATTAACACTTTGTAGGGTGGACTGTGGTGTTTTGGTGGTAATGGATTACCCTATGCCCAAAGCCTCACCTCGGTCCCTTCTGAGAAGGTGGAGTCATTTTGTTTACAAGCTCTAGTGCAACACTCAAAAGTAAATGTCTTAATGGGTCATTACATTGGATTTTATAAGATTCATGTTGGTTGTATATGGTTGGTACGTTTTGTTGTTCTTGTTTATAGGTCCAGAGTCACTGTGATCCTATTGTAAAGAATGGGGGTCTGCATCTCCTTCAGAAAGTTTTCCAACTTCGCACAGATTCACTAAAAATTCAAAGGAATATTGTTCGGATCATTGGAAACTTGGCAGTAAATGAAAGTCTTCACCAAGCCATTATACAGTCAGGTACGATTTAAATAATTGCTTTGAATATTTATGGTTTGTCTGTTTTGATTATCTTACATTTTGATAACCCTTTAGGATGGGTTTCTGTCTTGGCTGAAATGCTGCAATCTCCTCACATCATGCAAGCTTCCCATGCAGCTCGTGCTCTCGCCAACTTGGATAAGGAATCGATAATGGAGAAATATCAGGACGGAATATATATACTTCACCCACAAACACGCGGCAAGTAGGAAAGCACCTAGCTCTGTTTTAACTGTATACATTGATGGTGAAGACGATTATGAGATACAGTCATAACACCATTTCATAATTGCTTATCTATTCCAGTCAGCCAATCAAAGCCGATGTCCTCTTCATACATGGGATTTTAGGTGCAGCCTTCAAAACATGGCGACAGAAAGATCGCAGTGACTCAACTGAAGAAGATGACATTGAACAAATAAACAACTACACAGAATGTTGGCCCAAAGTAAGCCATAATTCAATTTCATTTTATGTTTAATGTTAATTATGTTTATGTTTTTCTAGTCATGGCTGGCAGCTGATTGTCCTAACATTAGAGTGTTATCTGTGGAATATGATAGTCATCTCAGTGACTGGATGTCTAAGTGCCCTGCTGAAAATCAGAGGTGATGGTCCAGTTGTTTTATTCTACTGTGATGTACTTGTAATGGAGGATAATGTTATCATATCACATCATTTTAGAAAGTCCTTAGCCTACAGGAGTCAAGAACTGCTAAAGAAGTTGCAAGAGGCTGGAGTTGGTCAAAGACCAGTGGTCTGGGTCGCACACAGTATGGGGGGTATTTATTTATTTATCTGTTTTTAGAAATGAAGTTTCTTTCAGTCACTTTGGACTGTCTACCCTATTAATTTATCTTTTTTATCCAGGATTAATTGTCAAGAAAATGCTGCTAGATGCTGCAGAGGATCCAAATATGCAACATTTGCTGAAAAATACCAAAGGTATTTTATTCTATAGTGTCCCTCATCGTGGCACATACATGGCTGAGTACTCGATCAGTGCCAGATACCTGCTGTTTCCTTCTATAGAAGTCAGGGAGCTATGCAGAGGTCAGTGATGATCTAGAATAGTTTCAAAGAAACAATGTGAAACTAGAGCTTTTTGTTTCAGATTCTCCAGCACTGCGCACTCTTAATGACGGCTTTTTGGCAATGGCCAAAGAAAAGGACATTAAAGTCCTTAGTTTCGCAGAAACATGTCCAACTAATATTGGTCCGATGATCAAAATATTGGTGGTGTCCCCTCAATCAGCAGGTATTCTATTGAAGACAAATGCCTTGATGCTTTGATGTTTTCTCATGGTTTTATTTGATCTGTTTAGATCTTGGAATTGGAGATCTGATTGAGGTTGATGTCGATCATCTAAACATCTGTAAGCCAGAGAAAAAGAACTCGTTTCTTTACAAACGAAGCCTTCAGTTCATTCAGGAAGCATTGCACAAATATATTTCTCCCTGAATTATGTGCATTTGTATGACGGATCCACTTTTTGTGTTTGTACAATGTACATTATTGTGTAAATATATTTCAAATAAGTTATTTATTTTGACACCAGGAAACCTGTCTTAATGGAGAAAGTCAACTTGCCAAATTACCACTGTAAATAATTCTAAATAAATGTTGTTTTACACTGTAGAAGTTCGTTTGTTTGCGGTTTGCAGCCTGTTATTATTATAGATCCATGTTTGCAGCACATACCGACAGGACGTCCGTCGTAAGCGCTTGTAAACTTGTAAATTGTCCCTTGGAGCACTCCGTAGAATTTTTCGTGGCATCGTCACATATTATAATAAGCATCATCAGCAGTGGTAGCTAGCTAATGCAACAGCAGAAGTCTGAATAAATACAAATTATAAACTTATTGATGTGGAGAGTACACATCTTTGTCTTAAAAGGCAAGCCTTAACAAGAATTGACGAGACCTCTGCAGTGTTTTCGCGTCACTGTAGGCTAACGCTAATGCTAATAAGTTGACTGTTTTGTTTTTCTTCCATTAACCGAATCGATCAACATGGTCAACGTGCACAAAGGAGTACTCGTTGAATGGTGAGAGCATCCTAGCATATATATGTATACATATACTCATGGCATATGTGAGACAGCGATAATAATTACTTCAACCTCTTGCTTAGCAGCTAATTTAGCCGTAAATCGATATCTTTAACATTACACTCTTTACTGACGTCACCAGTTTCAGTCCTGGTGATGCTCTACCGGGTATTTGGCATTTGCGCTCAGTTCTTTCTTGATCATACGTACTTTCCTTTAGTTTTATGAAAGTGAAATTTACCTAGTTGGATTCAGTTTATGTGACGTATCACTCGACTTGACCATTGTAAAGATGGAAAACAAAATCCAAAGATCATGAATGGAGAACAAAAACATTCTACTTACTCATTAATCTTCACGTTTAATATATTTAGGGAGCTTTGCAGAAGCCTATACTGTCGAGAACTGCACTTCCCCATCAAATAGAGTAATAATGAATTCTATCACACCATGAGCGTTTTGAAAGGATAAAGTAAGTCTTATATTGCCATACCTCTTGATTTAGGTTCAAACTTTATGATGCCTATGCATTATTAGTGTGTAGGCCAGTATTAACAGCTGTGTTTCTTCTATGCTTGATTCAGTGATCCCGCCATGAAGCAGTTCCTTCTTTATTTGGATGAAACGATGGCCCTCGGAAAGAAGTTCATACTCAAAGACTTGGATGACACACATGTCTTCATCCTCGCTGAAGTGGTGCAGACGCTCCAGGACAGAGTGGGACAATTAATGGATCAAAACTCTTTTCCAATCACACAGAAATAACTGTGGTTAATATTATGAATGGAAATGCAACTGGATGGAAGGCTGCTTTGGATGTGTTTTTTTTTGTTTTTTTTTACCCACCCAAGATGTTCAATTTGAATTGCTTTATTACTTTACTACTACCAGAACAATATTATTTATCCAGACCTGTGTATTAATTCGGTAATAATACAATATCTAATAAATTATTGTGCCTTTAGCATGATAAATGTAAAGCCTTAACATTGTTTCCCTGTAAATTGTATTTTTAAAATTAAAGACAAACCGCAATTATATTTAAGCTACATGATTACATCATCACATACACACATCTATATATATTATGTATAGATGTGTGTGCGTGATTCAATACTTGATTATGGTATGCAGCACACAGTGATCTTCTGAAGTATTGAAAAGTAATACAACATTTATTTAATACTGTACACATATATAGGCCTTAGTGAAATGTGCGTCCTTGCAGAGCCAGAACAGTTTGAATGCGCTGGAAACAGCAGCAAGTTCTAAGTAGCTCTGAAACACTGGTTTTGTGTTTTACAATTGGTATTTTTCTTGCTTTTTTCTACCTGAGATGTTTCTGGAGGAAGGCTAACTTTCTTAAAAATGCTAATGAAGCATTCAGAATTTTACATTGGACAAGAGCTAAGCGCCTACTCCACCTCTGCTGCTGTGACCTGTCCTGCTCCACCTCTGCTGCTGTCACCTAAAGTGCTGTTTCATTTTATTTTATTTTATTGTCAGATTTTTAGAATAATCAATTTATTTGTTTTGTTAGTGTGGATGGATGTGTTTTTGCTAATACTGGACACCTGAATTTCTCCTACGGGATCAATGAAACATCTATGTAAGTGTAATATTTCAAAGCTATTCCTACACAACATGTAAGATTTCACCCTTGGTCCAATATAATTAATTAAGTCGATGTTATAGCAAGGTCTTACCAGATTTTGGTGCAGTTGTATAGACTTATAGCACTTTGCTTAGTTATGACTTTGTGCCATTTACAACATTTAGAATAAACGCCTCAATGTTTAAAGTTTAAAAGTGAACAAATAGTACTGTTGTCGTTCCCTAACCGTGTGCATGTCGGCCGTAATAGATCCATAATTTCGGCTCGAGATGGCCAAAAGCGTTCTTGCTTTTATTTTTTAGTATATTTTCAAACTTCCTGTTCCTCATCTACTGTTTCCGGACCGAGCAGCACAGATCTTGTATAGTTTTTTGTGAAACTGCCGCAGAATCTACGATCATAATGGACGAACTTCAGGCTATGGACGTGGTAAGTGTTTTCACATGTGTAGAATTGCTAAATCCAGCTGAATACGAGTGTAATAAAATAAAGCCTAATCAGGATCAAGTCAAAAAGCGTTTAAGCTACCGTTACCTGGCAACGGCTAGCTGTCGGTTTGTTGACTTTTCTTTAAACGAACTTTATTTCTGCTAACGTTACAGACCACATTTGTCGTCGAAGAAGTTGGAGAAATAATAAAAGAGGTCAGTCATTCGCTCATAATCTTGTATAATTTACCCACGCTTTTCCAGGCATGTAGCGACTTCGTGGAGAATGCAGTTTATAATAGGGGGCTATTATAAACTGCATTTTTTATTTTCGTTTGTAATCTTATTTAACTTATATGGCCCTGGGCTTTAACATAAGGGTGTATTGCAAAGGTGCTGTGGACTAGAGGAGCACTTAAAAACAATTAACGTGAGATACAAACATGTCAGCAAGAATGTACCTGATCCACCCCAAACATCATTCCAACCAATTAGAACATGGTTGGAATGATGTTGCCTGAACACCCTGACCCTTCTACTTTATATGTAGATATATTTGTAGTCGTGCTACAGTAAAAAAACGTTCTTCTATAAATATTAGTTTTTTTCCAGAATATAATGAGTAATATAACCTTGAAAATAGGATGGTCTACCTATACATATATACATAACGTTAAATACATTTATATTATGTTTGTGTTGTAGTCTGTTGAAGCGGCCATTGGTGGAAACAGCTACCAGCACAACAGAGTGAATCAGTGGACAACCAGTGTGGTGGAGCAGTGCCTCAGTCAACTCAGCAAACTGGGAAAGTCATTCAAATATATCGGTAGGTGTAAAGACTTGATAAGGCAAGTATATTTGTATAGCACAGTTCATACACAAGGCAACTCAAAGTGCTCAACAAAAGAAAAGAAAAATAATATCATACAAGATATAGCAACAATACAATCCTTCAGTTGAATGCACAGTGAAACAGAAGTAAAGTCCCAGTCCCTTGAAGTTAAAACTGTGTTTCTCCCTCAGACCTAATATATATCTGTTCTAAAGGCAAGTTATTTTGCAATTGGGGATAAACTGTTATTTCATGCATTATTAATGTTTAGTGAGTAGAGCAAATGAACACATTGATTACTCAATTGATTGAAGTTAATAGTATACAATACTCAATTGTTGGTCCCAAAGTCTTCACATCAATGTTTTTGTTCTTTTGTAGTCAACTGTGTCATCATGCAGAAAAACGGAGCCGGCCTGCAAACAGCTAATGCATGTTTTTGGGATAACATCACGGATGGTAACTGCTCCTCCTGCTGCTCTGAGTAAAATCATAAAAGTACAATCCGAGTACTGTAACTGTTGTGTGTTCACAGGAAGCTGTGCTGTCAGATGGGAAAACGAGTCCATGTACTGTATTGTCACAGTGTTTGGATTGGCAATTTGATGGATTGGGTTTTGGTTATGTAACTTATTTGGTTTGCATTGTGTGGAACTTTATGTTTCTCTGCATTATTATAAAGTATAAAATTGTTTATTTACATATTACAGGATTCACAAAGTAACATGCTTATAAATGTACATTTACTGGTAAAACAGAAGCCACATTGTTGCAAAGTCACACTGTGAAATAAAGATAATTATTTTCATAACATTTTGTGAATGTAGGTCACAAGGCACCGATTTATAAGAATACCCAACATTCTAATAATGTTTGCAAATGACTTTTGGCTGGTTTTGTCAAAGTTCCCACAAAAATAAAAAGCAGTTTCTTGGGCACAGGTTCATAAAGTGCAATCATGTCAATAAAACATGTCAGTAGTTCTAATAACTTTAGGGCAAAGTCATGCAACTAAGACTTTGGCTTCAAGCCCCTTCAACAACCGTAGAGCTATCTACAGTCTATGCTTCAAAGGAAAAACACACATTTACATAAACACACTGGTTTAACATCAACATGATTTTTCTACTATCCATCAAATTAGTTTGAGCAAAAATTCCCTTAATATGGATTTTACAAAATAATACGAAGAGAAAACACCCTCATGTTTTTTCAAGCTGTTGAATTTACTGAAATAATGCTAGTCCCTTCAGCAAGTGTCCTTCTTAAAATGGTACATTCAATATATCCATGATTGGTGCAAATACTTACTATGTACAGTATATATGTACATATATTTTTAAAAGTCTACTGCAAACAGGTTGTGGACTCAGTCGCTGTCTGTCTCGTCCTGGTATTTGGCAGTTGCTTTGATTGCACGTCCGTTTTGTAAAGGCATATCTTCATATTCACTACTAAAAAGCAAAAAAACAATTGTTAAGAGAAGAATAATAAACAACTACAACATAATTTCTTACCCATATATAACTTCATCATCGGAATCATTTAGCATGGAGAAAGCAGGGTTATCCTTGAGCTGGGAATCTGAACAACAGAAATAATATAACAGCATTAAACAGTTAGACAGTAATGCGTTACATGTATGGAATCTGCTTACCATACAGGGCATTTTTGGATGGCGAATACACAAACGCTAAAGTGTATAAGTAAAAGTTTAGTAAACCATAGAAAGACAGAAATTCAGCTGGTATGTTTGGATAAGGAAATATACATATTTGTATCAACTTGTGAAATATGCTAGTGTTCTCATGTTCTCTTGTCAAAGGATATAATTCTGATAATGAGTGGACAGCTCTGCTACAAAATTGTCCTGGAGAGCTTTGGCACCAAACCTCAGGTAGAGAATAACCATGCTGAAAATGTCAAAATAATAAATCAGAATCCTTTTTATTTTTATTGCCACGTAAATAACAAAGTTATCACTTGGAAAATGTTTATACAAATGCAGCCAAGCTTAATATTAGAGGAACAAAATGTACCTTATTATAAGGACCACAAACGTCAAAGCAGTCAAAAACTTCAATCGGAGATCTATAGTTGGAAAAGACACATCGTATAAAGTACCGCACATACAATTTCAGACATACTTTTGGTACTGCAGTAATATTATATCACTGTACCAGAGTATGGCATGTTCTTGAGCTCAGAACAGGCCCTGACGATCAAGAAAATGAGGTAGAGAATGTAGAGGGAAACCACAATAAGGAAGAAGACTTTCATGCCCTAAAAGAAAATGTATTATTAATATTGAGAAAATACAATTATATTTATAATAATGCAAATGTGCTCCGCCATAAATCCCTTATAATTTTATCTGCTTCTAGAAACTAGGGTTGAGAACCGATAAAATAGATAAACAATTTAAAACAGCCCCAAATCTAGGTGTTTTCATTAAGGGAACATATTGTTGCAATCCTACAGTGCAGTATAGTCAAGAATAGACAATGAAATAATGCAACAACTTTCCCAGCCCTACAGTGAATCCACACCCTAAATCCAAATATGTATTTAAGCATGCCCAGTTGTTTCATTACCTGGAAGTTACCAATGTCCACCTTGTACTGATATGTCGGGTCCTGAAGTTCATTTACTCTAAAGCAAAGAAGAATACAAATACATAAGTATATTTTTGTGACAGATGTGCTTTAATGTGGTACTTACGTTTGCCATATGCCCAGTGTCACTGCCGAGAGCCACAGAAGTCCAACAATTATCAACTTTGGAAGGTAAAATGTCAGACACTTCCTCTCCCCCTAGAGTTTCAAATCAGAAATGTAATACAGGTATAATAAGAGTCAACCGTATTCTCTGTGCCGCACTCACCTGAACCCTGATGCCGTGGTAAACACAGAGCCAGAATAACAGAAGAGCACAAAGAAAAAGTGCCTGGAAAAATGCATCCAACGTCCCAGGAAACCAGCTGTTCACCAGGAAGGACAATGGGAAAAATGGATCTACAGGTATAACACAAAACATATTAATGGTCTTCCTTCACACTTTCTATTTTTCAGCAGTTTATCAGTCCTTGAATACTGAAATGGCCAATGGAGTTAGGATTATCTATACACACAGTTTTTCATTAATTAAATTATGTATTATTTCAAAAGGTACACAAAATATACAAACAATTATTCACATAAAATAATAATAAAAGGGAACAAGAATACCTGTGCAAGTTTAAAAAATAGATTGGTATATTAATCCAATCCCCTCCCAGCCATTCAGACACATATTACAATACAATACAATACAATACAAAAATAGAGAAAGAACTCACCATTGTAAAGTAAAAGCAGAGGAAGCAGGACAGACATCCATTTTTGTTCAATGCCCCAATCCCTCATGGAAAACTTCCTCAGTGAGTGAGCAAACAGGCACTTGAACACAAACAAATATATAAAAATAACAATAGAATTAACATTGAATGAGTGGAGGAGAAAGAAGATTATCAAAAATTCTTACCGTTACAACAAAAGTCATGACCACAAATACGAAGCGAAACCATATCTCCACTTGAGAAAAGGTGGGATTGTACATTTTCCACTATAAGACAAAATGTTTTTAAGTCTCTTTTTAGTTTGAATTTAGACAAACCTAATGGAAAATCGACTTACCACAAAGTTGGATTTCATATCATGTGTGATGTTTTCAAGTCCTTTAAAACTGACAGTCACCTGGTACTGTGTGTAGTTCAGGAATCCCAGGTGTAATACTATGATCTCGTCACACTTCTGTCAGGGAAAACAAAAAAAGTGAAGGATAATTTAATAACAGAAACACTTAGAGCATGCAATAAATGTACAATACCCACAAATGTGCTACAGTGCAACATCCGAGATTTCTGGTGGACGTTATTGATATGCATCACACTGGCATCCTGCATTACTCCTTTTAGTTCCACATTGATCTCAAAACTCTGCTTAAAATCTACCACTACAAAACACACACAATAATATTAGACAACGTTACAACCGCAGCAATAATAACAAATATTTGGAAACAAGCAGCCTTCAAATCTTACCATTGCTTTGATCAACCTGCATCAAACATATGAGCCATAACTGTTGATTGTATGTAGTGAGAGGAGGAGATACAAGACGGTAGGGGCCAGTCTGAAAAACAAAGAGCACAAGTCCAGCTCCTGATTAAACTGGTAAAAAATACCATCTCAAAATGTCAATTTTGGAAGAGAATAAGAGATGGTTGCTTGACATATTGATTCATTGCTCTAGTGGTGGGCCACGGCTAGCTGGCTACGTGGTAGCAACTTCAGATTTGTAAGACAGTTTTTCGAATGTAGTTTCCTCAAATATTAAACAACTAAGTAGTGCACTCTATGCGTCAGACATTGTGGACTGTCCGATTTTGTGAATTTGAGCTTGCGTTATCATTTTATCCACAGAGACTGTACAAGGAGCAGGTAAATGTTGCATGTTGTTTTTAGAAATTCTAGCAGTGTTTATATCTCACGTTTTTCCCTCTAGGTTTTCAAATGGTTTCTTTCTAGTAGAGGAGGGTCTAAGAAATGTAGTGATCCAGGACATTTAAGGAAATTTATACACATCTATAAAGATTTATGGTCATCCCGCTCCTTATGGACTATGTTAATGCATTTCCTGTGTTCGAACTGTTTGATTCTCTGTTCTGTTGTTGGTGAATAAACAAGTCACCAGGAATGACTGCCGTTGTGATTTAGGGCTATACAAAAATAAACTTAATTGATAGATTAGTAAATTAATATTCACATACATAAACAAACATTTCAAAAACACATTGGAATTCAGCTAAAATAACTTCATCCTTAAAATTACTTGTACTTTAAAATGTACTCGGTTTGAGATTTAGTCTAAATAATCATTTGAAATCAGACCACACAATGTCAAATAACATTTTTATAAAATGTCTCTCTATGTTTCCCTCTGTGTGACTTGAACCTGATCATATTCACCTTTGCAGAGAAATTCTTGACTAGTAGCTGCTCACCGCTGTGTCCTTGCTCTGAAATTATCCTTGGACCTACAAATTGATATTAGATTACTAATACTCAATATTCTCATTACCGTTAATGACGCCACACAACTTACCTGCAATTCCAATGAAAACTGTTAGGCCAAAGCAAAGTAGAAACACTACAAAGACCAAGACAAAGTGCCTTTTCGACAACGTATAAAGCCGCATAGGGGCCAATCTGCAAGCATAGACAACAAAGATAAGTTAAATAATTGTCATCAAGCTATGGTTAAACAAAGTGAACACAACATCAACACAGGTGTAAAGTCAACACTGTTAGCTTCCATGCTAGTTTGTGCTAGCCTTTCCAGATGGGACAGTCCCAACGTGTTCTGTAAATAGTTAAATTGATGTTCATGACGGAAATAGGAACGCCGAATAACTTACAGCTCCATTACTAGATATTCACGGCCGTTTTTGGAGTGAAAAGTGAATATTTCTGCGCCTACATCCCAGATCTAAGCTACATCCGTGATCCGTCGGATTTGACAACAGAGTCATAGGTGGGCGGGGCTACAATCCTCTGGCTGTTGATGCAAGATTTATAATACATCTACATCTATATATCTAATACATACATAAACAACCAAACAATACCCAAGCGTGGGACTGTAAATTTTATTCTGACGAGTAAATAATACGTGTTTGGGTTCTTCAGACAAATGTAGGCTAACGATAAGACAAGATGAACCTTCGTTAACACGTCAATAATAATTTTGATTATTGCTGAACCTGCCCCATATTTTTACTAATGAGTTGAATTGTTAATTATTTCAATGTATACTGCATCATATGGGAACAAGAGTTTCCAAAATGCTGCACAGAAGTATCCAGTA
The DNA here is from genome assembly GCA_029875035.1 of Pomatoschistus microps. Lineage (NCBI taxonomy): Eukaryota > Metazoa > Chordata > Actinopteri > Gobiiformes > Gobiidae > Pomatoschistus > Pomatoschistus microps. The sequence continues at coordinate 15,446 of JAPMNZ010949950.1, read as the reverse complement.
CAAGTATATATTTATTTGCACTAGAGTAGAGTAAGGTTTATAACTCATGTTTGTACTTCTATACTAAGTTTCTTTATTACGCTAGATGTTATGTTATTTTTAGTATAGTTCTGCTATACATAATATTCACTTATCTTGGGTTCAGTGCTCCTCATTCCTACTGTTCTGTAATCTGTGATACAACAATAACATTTGGAACGAATAAAGGATCTCTTCATCTTCAAATACAAAAAGGCATGCAACTACCAATGTCCATGTCATTTTGTCAAACATTTCAGTCGAATAACAGAGTATGCATGGAAAGCATAATAGTATACTGCTGGGGAAAAAAAATACATATTTTAGGTATAATATTTATTCTGCCTGGGAATTGTTTTTTATTCCTGTGTGTGAGGAGCACAAGGACTGGCCTCCTGCTGATGCCCAGAGTCAGTCTTCCTGAAAATGTGAGACAGGCTTCTGCTCTGACAATGTTCAAATCCAGCACTTGTTTAGCTGTGCAAACAACTGAAGGATTGTGTATATTCACTCCTATTGATGTGTGTGTACGTGGCATGCCTTGCTATGTATTCATTTATTTTGGGTTTCTTGTATTTGTTGGACGAATCCCCCCAAAAGAAGGCATCTTCTGTGGACATCCAATACGTCTTGGTGCAGTAGTTTGGCCGCTTCAATCCAATATCATTCTAATTCTCGCTTCCCTTGATCATTGGCATCATGGCCTACACACTACATAGGCTGTTAAATCGTGTGGGTGGGAAATATGGCGATGGCCTACCTGTAAAATCGCTCATCCCGATATGGAGTTAAATCCTCTTTCAGCTCATTGTAGACCTCTTGGACCTTTCTACAAAAATACTTCAACTCGGAGTAAAGGGGATTTTCCAACAAACCAGAGGAGAAATCCGAGTCCATAATTACACTGAGCGCTTGTGAAAATGGCGATGGGAAACAGGTGCACAGACAGAGCAGCCGCTGACCTTCAGAGGCAAAACTACTGGTGTAAAAACGGCATTGTTGCGTCGTCCGAATGAAAATGCAGGCGAGGCAGATTTGCTTGTGTCGCTTTAGTAAAAGAACAAAAGCAGCGAAAATGGGAAAGATGTGAGATGGGCGGGAGCACCAGAGGCAGTCACAGAAACGTCATTCAGCACCATGGACAGAGGAGACGTGGTGCGTTTTCTGCGTCTCTCGTTAATGGATTTATTTAAATTTAATTCATTTTTGTGTAGTCCTAAATCACAACAGCAGACGCATCAGGGGACTTTACAAGGTTTTCAATTCACCAAAAAAATCAGAGAATCAAACCCTTACCCTAACACAAGAAATGTAATAATAACAAACCACAATAATTGGAGCCATTGGTCATTAGGCAGCGGGAATGTTATTTCATATCCCGGATCACCATTGTCCTTACGCCCTCCTGCATCAGCAAGGAAAAAACCTAGTGGTGCAAAAGTAAGAAACCACGGGGAGATATATTGAGAGATGAATCAGCTACTAAGAACGTATAGGCTGTAGATCCAGGACTATAGAGAAGATAATTCCTGCACCTTTCACACAATATGACTGGACATTTCACCAGAGACAAGGACTTTTTATTGAAAAGATGTGTCACATACACAATAAAAAAGAAAATCATTACATGGCATGCCAGACTAGTCATAAACATTCAGTCACCAGGTAATTTTTCAAGTGTTTATGTCCTTAAATCTACAACTACAAGTACAAAGCACATCTTTTTTTCCAAATAAAGGGAAAACCTACAATATCTACAACCATCCAGCACTGAAGAGACATTCTGAGCCCCTTGGCTGGTAGAACAAAGCTGTGGTTATAACAGACTTGTCCACACACTCATCTCATGAATTGACACGTTTTGACTCTGACACACTCAGACGATCACTACATTGAATTAACTCATTCACATTGTTTCCATTCAATGAAAACTTTACAAAACAAAAGTCTTTCCCCTGATCCCGCTCTCAACGCTACATCAAAATCCAGGGTATATTGTGGCAAACTTCAAAATCACAATGTACAGAAAAACAAGTCCCTCTCAGAAACAAAAAAATCGTATAAATAGTGATGGACAGAACATTGACGGGGTATTGAACTCAAATTATATCAGATGTGGTCAACTAAATATTGCACGATATGTATTCATCATGACATGCTCAGGTTGGTTCTTAAAAAGGAACTGATATGCTTTAACTGTAGTTCTCAAACATGCATTTGAATGCTATATGGAAAACAGTAGGAATTGGCAACATAAATCAACACCATCTTAATTATAGGATCAGTATTTTTCTCAGCTTGGTAGTTTGTTTGGCACAAACATTACAGGCGATCTGAACCAACGGGTTGATTGGTGATGTGCCATGCTCATTCACTGTGAAAACGTTTGCCTTCATCAACAGTATATTTAGTGACAATAACTTCTTATTCTTTTATAAATCATTTAAATACACCAGGGTAAATGCCACACAAAAGACTAAAACACAGTGAAAATGTTGTAAACAGCCTGTCGTCACCTACGTCTGTATCATCGTCATCATGATTCACTGATATGCATTTACATAACTTCTAAAACAGTATGAATTTGGCATCGGCAAAATATATAAAAATATCTTCCTGTGCCTTGTTACATGTAATGTTTGGGCTTCAAGTGCTGGGATTTCCCCCAACTACACGATCACTTCACAGAAGTGACGGCAAGTGACAAAAACTTCAGAGGTTAATATGTTGACAACAGGCCATGGTGATTTGTGCTCACATCACCATGTGCTGATGCACTATTCAGTATCGGATGTACACAACAAAGCTTTCTGCAGCTCTTGCAACCTGAATTCTCCTGAATCACAAAGAAATATAAACATCAGAGAAAAGACTCCCAACTAAATGTATGTGTGTTAAAACATGACAATAAGAGAGTAAGAGATTGAAAATCACACACAATGTTAAAATGAGTAAACAAACTGTACATACTTTAAGATAATTTTCTTCGAAGTAACAGGAAAAATTCAATAAACTATTTCTGCAGCAACGTAGATAACTTAAGATGGTGACAAAAGGAATGGCAGGGAGCACCAGCTTCACCTTCACCCACGAGCAGATGGAATCATGTAATGACATTCTAAAGGCAAAATCAGCAATTATTTAGGTTGCGTGTTTATTTAATTGAATGGTTTTTTATACAGCAATTGATTTCAGTGCCTGGAAAGTGTGCACTCAGAAAGAAACAGCTTGCATCTCCATAAGATGACTTTCAAGTATCATTGCTGCGTTTTAGACAGACATCTGGCTGGCAGTTTCACTCCATGAAGATCACCAAAGCTTGGCTCTTTGGCCCCTCAAGTGCTGCAGGGGTCTACTGATAGCCACAATGGCACATGCCACTGCGCCACATCTAGTGGCAGCTTTAAGTAGTGCAGCATGATTGTATCTTTCTACAACAAGGGCTGATTTCACAAACAGAATCCATATTACTGTCAAATTGAAAAACGTTGCCCTTAGGTCATTCATTTCCAGATAGGAGAGTAGCCATCATTTGAGGCGTTGAGTAACATTGGCCAGAGCCACAGCAAAAGCTTGCACTGCAGAAAAGGGATACTGAAAGTCCAAGATATAAGCATTGCCATCGATGCGACCAAACTGCATTACCTGGAAATGCAAAAAAGAATGGTTTAAAAATATTACTTTATTATTGAAAATTATCATATATAACTATATTCCTACCTGTCTGCCTTCCAATTCAATTTGAAAGTTTTTAGCCGACTCCTGCGTCACTCGACCTCCAAAGTCCAGCTGGTAAACCTGTGTGGCTTCATTCCATAGTGGTTGCTTGTTGGCCATAACATACACAAAGCCCTGGCTCCCAAAGCCTCGATCCTCCTTTTCATTGGCTTTTCTACATTTGATCTCATCAAGTTCTGTGGCAGCTCGCAGGTTTCGTTTACTTTTCCAACTTTTCTTACCACTTTGGCACTGGTTGAGCAGCTCATCCCCACTGATGAACAGCTCTGGCTCGCTTTCAGAACTGTCCTGAAATTCACTATTGGCTGTAGCTTTACTCAGTTTTTTTGCTTTTAATTGTTCCTTTGGGCCTTTCAATTTCTTCTTATCTCTCCCTCCCAGTCTTGGGCTTGAAATGAGAGAGTTGAAATCACCTAAAGCTCTTCCTTCCTTCTTGGATTTGTTCCCCTCAGCCAGAGGCATGTTGCCCTCCTCCACTCTGCCCTCTGCTCTTTTACGGTTCTTTTTACAAATTTTCTCAGAACGCTGTGGCACAGGGCTCTCCGTTAAAGACAAAACCTCCTGAAAACCCTCTGCAGTGTCTGCCATAGGCTCTGGCAAATCTGTGGGTGGAGGTGGAGGTGCTGGTGGTGGTGGAGGAGGAGGTGAAATTGCTATTTTGTCTGCTGTATTATGGGAGGCTTTTGGAGGAAGGGGCACTGCAGGAGAGGTCATAGGGGGGCATGGGTTGTACGTCCCCCATGGAGTGTGAAGAGCAATAGGGGGGAGAATGGAACCAGCTCCTGGATACAATGGAGGAAGAGGACAGCAGGCAAGGTTGGCTAGGTTTGCAGAGTAACCTGGGGGCAAGACAAGTGTGGCTTCCTGTTGCGAGAAGGGTACTGGAGCTACCATCTCTTTTGGAGAGGAGCAGGGCCGCGGGGATGTAGGTAAGGACTGGATTGGGGTGCCTGAGTAGGCAGATGCAGGATACTGCAAGGAAATTTGGTAACCAGCAGCTGCAGCAGCAGCTTGAAATGAGGCAGCGTTAGGGCTAGTCGGGGACTTTGGAGAAAGAACAAACGGCATTCGAGAAACATCCAAATTCTGACCAGGACTTAGGATCAGTGGTGGTGGTTTGTGTGAGCCTGAGGGGCCGGGAGGGTTTAGGGTCACTGTTCGTTCCTGAGGAACCCACACCTCCTCAGTGCTAGGGGAGTCCCATTGATATGGAGGAGGGCGTTTGACAACCAGAGCTGGGGCTTCACTTCCTCCTAAAGACAAATGTCTAAGAGACTGATTCAATGTCTCATCCTCAGAAAAGGCGGAGTTCACATAGTCCGCCCGATCTCTGTCGGTCCGTGCTCCTCCTACAGAAGACAACGGCCCTTCAAGAGAACTCATCAAGCTGTAAGAGGACTGAGACGGCAGAGTGGTAGCACTATTTGAGTGAACTATCACTGTGCTGTGTGGAGCCCCAGTCCCAGCAGGAAAGTCCTGTCTGATGATGGTTCCTCCAGCTATACCATTAGCACTACCCAAGGCAGAACTCCCAACACTGGAGCCACTGCTACACTGACTGCAGGTATATAAGGCTGTAGGCACCCTCTGTTGAACAGAAGATGCGAGTGCACTACTGTTTTTTGCCTTAGGGGGCAGTGGCCTGGGGGGTTCCAGCATCTGGGAAACCTTAAGTGTTGCCTCCCTACTGTTGCGCCTGAGAGTGGCATGAATTACATTGCTATCAAGCCTTAATCCAGTGGTTCGGCCAGCCGCATTGTTCTGATTGGAGGAGTCAGGGTAAGGAGGAGGATCTCCACTTGGAATGGAGTATCGAGGTGCAGTAAGTCTGTTGAGGGTGGCAGATGTGTATGGCATCTGGAGCTTCTTGTTATCCATTGCCGATGAAGATAAGGATGAAGAGGTAACCCTGAGTGTGGCTGAGCTGCCAGGTCCCTGCATTGCGTACACACTCTGGTTACACACAAGACGAGTCCGTGGACGACAGACCTCCTCCACATTCCCACTACTATCAAAAGTTGTGATTCTCTCATAGCCGAGGGGTGTGGGGTACTGAGCAGGGGGCTGGCTTGGAGGATATAGTTGGAACTCTCCCTTTTTGAGACAAAGATCTCCAGGAGACTGAGTTCCAGTGAGTCCAGGTCCAGAGGCTGTGTTGGAGGTAGCGGGAGAAGCCACTGCTGTAGTGCCAGGATAGGGTGGGGGTGGATTCATTTTACTGAGCTCAAGAGGAGCACTAAACACTACTGTGTCACCTTCTGCCAATAGTGAAGCTGAGCGAGTGGTCTTTATTTTCAACAAATGCTCATGTTCAGTTCCAATAGAACGATCAGCTAAATCTGCTGCAGGATGAGGGATTTGGATATGTAAAGCTCCGGGATGGAGCAAGGGAGCCGACGACCCAGAGAGCTGTCCAGGCAGCGGAGATGGCACAGGGATCTGAATTTGAAGAGGCTGTTGCAACTGTTGGAGCTGATGATGCTGTGGTGGCAGGACTTGGTGCTGCATCTGATGCATGTACTGAAGCTGCTGCTGCTGTAGCTGCTGCTGCTGAAGCTGCTGCTGCTGAAGCTGCTGCTGCTGAAGCTGCTGCTGCTGCTGCTGAAGCTGCTGAAGCTGCTGCTGCTGTAGCTGCTGCTGCTGAAGCTGCTGCTGTTGTAGTTGCTGCTGCTGTAGCTGCTGCTGTTGCTGCTGCTGCTGTAGCTGCTGCTGCTGGAACATCTGCTGCAACTGCTGGTGCTGCAGAAGGTGCTGCTGGTGACTGGGCTGTGGCTGTTGCAAACTGTGGGACTGAGGAGGTCCCACCATGAGCCTGCTCATGTCTAGTCCCCCAAAAATGACCTGACCTGGATTTGAGTATCGGGTGGGAACCGCATACTGGGCTGTGAGCATATTGTCCTGACTTTGGTCTGTTCCACCGGCAGCAGCCCCCACTGGACTCACAGTTGGATTGGTGAGAACGTCTAACTGGACATTTTGATTAGCAAGAAGTGACTGGACAAGACCAATGTTTTGAGCAGGAGACATCGCTTGGGCAGGGCTATGGATGGGGGCAATAGGGATGTTCACAGTACAAGGAGGGTTATCATCTGCCCCACCAGTGGGGCCTGTGACGGGTAGGTCATCCTCATCCTCACTGAAGACATTGGTACTGAAGACCGGCAGATTGATATAGTCTATGGAAATCTTCCGCACCTCAGGAAGGTAAATGGTCATTTGCCTGGGCTGTAAATGAAGAAGGCTTGTTTTGTAGATGACTAAAGAAAAAAAACCAAACAGAAATCAGGTTACATTAATGATTGAAACATTTTATTTATGATCATGACGGGCATTTACCTGCTCCAAGATTAGTTGGCAAGAATGCTGCTAAACCTACAATTTTGAATTTCGTTCCCCAGATATTAGATGTGACTTGGGCAAGGTAGTTTTGCTAAAAGATAAAAATCACAAGGAGTTTGATAAAAGGAGTTTAACAGCCACATTCAACATCAACCTCAAACTATTACCTGCACGATGTCATCAAGAGGAAACTCTCTACGTGTTAAACTGGGTGACCCAATTGAAGGTTTTCGTATAGGTAACCGTGGAGACCTAGAGATTTCCTGGGTAGTTCGAGAGAGTTTTGGCGATTTTCTAGGATCTATGTTGATTCTGTTGGTAAAGGGACAAACTAAGTCTCTACAGGACAAGGTAACACATAAAAAATAAAAGTTTAGGCATGCAGTAAAAACAAAATAGAACAGCACATAAAGCAGCAGACAAAATAATATGAATATTGTGAGAAATAAAGGAAAATCTGGTTATAGCTTGATCTTGGCATTGTTATAGGCAAACAGATCAACCAATCCAGGACCTTTACAACACAGAAGTCTCACCTTGGTAACTTGGGTGATTTACTACCCCTGGAGATTTTGGGAGATTTTTTTCCAACCCAGTCATCATTCAGTTCAATATCACTCGAGTCAGAACAATTGCAGCTATCGATCATTGCCGATATCAAACTGTTGCCATAAATTTCATCTAAAAGAAAAGAAATACAAAAACGGATGAAGCCCATATTTACAATAATAATACATCCTTTTGCTTTGTGTTTCATAAACATTTGGTGCTTCTAACCTGTTTTCCCATCCATTTTTGGGTCCATGATGACAAACTCTGGCCGTAGTTTACTTATTCGTCGACCCTTTAGAATTGGGACCAGGCCACCGAGGTATTCAAGGTACAGGGTGTAGCAGGGTCCCCCCACCTCAGGATTATCCTCCGTTCGCTTCATTGTACAGTGCAACCGCTCGTTCCCAGATGTCGGATAGCTCACAAAATCACGCATGTTGTTAGGATCTGGGATGGGAGGCTATAAAACAGAGCATTTCTTAAGCATCAAGATGAACAAGTTCAGAAAGAAATTAACATTGTTTACGTCAAAAAACAATTACCTTAATGGTAGGTGCAAAAGCGCTAGTGACATACGAACAGAGGCGAGAGGGCATGGTGAGTTTGGCCAAATCTTTTTCTTCTTTTACTGCTGATGCGATCCCTTGCTGGCATAAAAGCTGCAGGCTTGCCACGCGATGTTCCACTCGTACAACGTAGAGCGCAGGGCCACAGGCGAGAAAGAGCCGAGTGTCTTTGTGTCCCCAGCATAATGTCGTGATAGGACGCTGCAGCAAGGTAAACAGTAATAAGGGTTTAGCAATCGTTAATATCTCAGAGTTTTGTATTGTAGCTTCTTGTACATGTTGTTGCGTATGTGTATGTGTGTGTACAAAAGGTTAAACTACTAACTCAAGATTTTTTAAAACAACAATTGACATAGTGGGGTGAAAAATTGATTAGTCAGCCACTGGGTCCTCACACTTACAGATGAAATATGCCTGTAATTTTCATGATAACTATGACAAAATGAGTGAAAAAAGTCCATTTTTGAAGTTTAAAAATTTGCTAAGTATTGTGGAAAATAAGTCAATTTCAATACTTTGTTATATACCCTTTGTTGGCAATGACAGAGGTGAAACGTTTTCTGTAAGTCTCCACAAGTTTCATAAATACTTATTTTCTGATTTTTTTTTCTGATTTTGTCACTCATAGTCAAAAATTACAGGCCCTCATCTTTTTAAGTGGGAGGACTTGCACAATTGGTTTTGCCCACTGTGTATATCACTATCCCAAGTAAACAAACTCAAAAATTATGCTAGCTAACCATAAAAAAATACCATTTCCCAATTCTACTCTCCAGACCCTTGTGCTTCTTTGTAATCACTGCTTCATTGCTGATACTAAATCAACCGCCTAACACAAACACACAAAGCTAACAGTTTGGAATCCACTGAGTAGTGTTGATTACCTGAGCAGGTGTGTCCAGTGTGAAGACGTGCTCACCGCGGACGTTGTAAAACCTCACCACAGCGTTTTTCATGGCAGCTGCACAGGAGTCAGGAGACATGAGGGTTCTCTCCATACCTGCCACCGCCAGCAGGTCCCCCTGTGAGCACCACTGGACCACCACATCTGCACCACAAGAGATAAGTGATGGTGGTGCATTCTGGGTAGGTCTCGGCTCTGTGTACCTTTTAGTAAGCCTTTTAAACATGTTTGTATCGTTTATTTTAGTGGCTTTGATACATTTTAGTGTTTTATCTTTTTAGTATTCAACATTAATGCAATGGTCTCAGAGTACCACGCTTTTTAATACAAAGACCCAAATTGAAACCCGCTCAGTGGAGGCTACAACGAGCACACCACGACACGAGCTCTTAATGTTTGTTTTTAATGCCCTGTGGGATTTTTATTTTATTTTATCATGTTTATGTATATTTTAATGTTGATGACTTATGCTTGATGTGATATGTGTTGCCTTGTGTAGGAAAGGCACTCCACAAATAAAAGTTGATTGAGTGAGTGATGCGTGAATGAACAAATAAACATGATTGTGCAAGTTACACACCTTTCAAACCAGTGCGGATGAGGGTCGGAGAGAGGTCGTCATAGTTGTTCATTAAGCTGATGTCTCCAGAACTGAAGCTGACTGTGAGGAGAGGCTTTTGACTGTGCACTGGCAAGAGAAAAAGACCAAAGTAGTTAATGAAAGCTGGGGTACCTAGTATTCATACCACAAAAAAATCCATCTAAATAGTTCCTCTCACTCAAAACAGTTACCATCTGTCGCTAGTTTTCACATGAATTCTTTGCCTTTAACGTTTAGGCCACAAAGGTTTTTTTCTAGAATGTTCAATTCCTCCATCCATCCATTTTCTTTTGCTTCATCCGTTGCCCCCGCATGTGAGACGCCCGGGCTTCCCTATCCCCACACACACATCCCCCAGCTCACCTGGGAGCCCCCAAGGCGTTCCCAGGCCAGCTGAGAGTCCCTCTAGCGTCCCTGGAGTCTCCTCTCGGTGGGGCATGCCCGGAACACATCTTCATTTCAAAACGTCATAATTTAAAAATCATAAGAGATAGAGGCATTCTGTAAATTAGATAAATATTAAGGATGGCCCAAAGTTTATGTAGGGATTAAATGAACCCATCGAATTAGCATATTATGACATCATATGTAGAATCCATATTCATCTAGGTGACACTTGCATTGTATCATTATTAGCCCCTCTGCCTTTGCCCCTGTTGCTCACAGCACACCTAGACCTGCCACACGTGCCTGCTGAGGTTCTCCCTATTCTCATTCTCATCCGACTGTCCCTGGTGCTCCGTAGCAACGAATTAATGTATTATAGGTCTCCATGTACCTTGTGGAGGGCAGTAGTCATCAGAGTCCGTGTCGCTCTCACTGCTGTCCTCCACCAGGAAGTTGGGATAGTTCCAGGACATGCTGATGATGCCATCCGACTCATGAAGCAGAATATGAGCCAGCATCCGTCCGTGACAGTCCATCACGATTACCTGCCCGTCAGCAGTACCAAACAACACCTGGACAGCCACAAGAAAGGGTTAGGAAAACCATTATACTGTAATAATAATAGTGACTGAATAATAACTTTAGGCGACAGTAGCTCAGTTGGTAGAGCATTGGTCTTTGGACCTAACGGTCGTGGGTCCACAATGTACATAGGACTTACTAAATTGAAAAGATGGAGAGACGTTTTTCAAATGCAGACGCCATTTTTGATTTGCCATCACAGGTTAAATAACTATGTGCATGCTTTTCTGTTAAAGCATAACAGTAAAATTAGTTTCTCACCTGCTGGTCATCGGGTGTCCAGATGCCACATGTGATCTGGCTTTCCAAGTTGATCTCCGAGGACCAGTGTCTCTGCCCACTCACTGAGCCCACCAGCACAAAGCCGTCGCGGTACGAGATGAGAGCCTGAGTTCCATCGTGGGACCACGTGAAATCGCTCACCTACAAACACACATAAAGCTGCTAATAGAACGGAATTGCGATAAAATAAAACGCATACAGTACTTGTTGGACTATTAAGCGCCCACTAGAGTTTTTTCCACATATAAGCCACAGCTGATGGAGCAAAACAAAACCAATAGACAACTGTAGCATGTGTAGCGGCTTATGGTCCAGCAAGTACTGTGGGTATATACATGTATATTTCTACCTGTGCTCCACGATCGTTAACCAGCTCCACCGACCAACGGCCCTCGTACTGAATCCAAACAAAGATGCCTCCATCTGTATCACAGGTGGCCAACTTCTGAAAGGGCTCGTTCCACCTCACCAGCACCACCTGATGAAGAAATCATATTACAGTGATAAAAGATTTAAGGAAATATGGCAACTCACTACGTAAACATTACCTTTATTCAGTGGACAAAAACATCAAAATAATAATGAAAGAGAACTATAAACAAAGATTTTGACACTGAAAATTAAATACTAATTGTATTAAACCAAATAGATTTGTAGTTGATTAAAGACACAGCCAGTGTATCAATTTCAACAAAAACAAAAATCTCCTATAACAATGTACTATTCTATATTATGTATCTGACCTAAACTGCACTAACGGACGTAGCATCACAGGAAAGTCTTTATTAATTAAAATATTAGTTTGTATGACTGGCGTAAATACCAAAATCCTCAGCTCCTTTGCTCCATGGCTTCTCATTCTAACACGTTCTCACATAAAAATTAATTAACAACATACATTTTTTTAATTAGTCAACATAGAGTATGCAAATGTTGGTCAATCTGGTCAAATTGATCAAATGACTTAAGACCAACAGCGCTATGAATCTTGTTTTTCGGCACAGTTGGGACAGTGGTTAGCACTCTAGCTTGCATGTTCTCCCTGTGACTGCTCTGCTTTCCCCTACCACTAAAAACATGCACAATATAGGAACCGACAAGCACCTCCTGTATGGCGATCCAGATTCCACCTGTGTGTGGAATATAAATGGACACAACAATTGTAAAGTGCGCTATATAAATAAAGATTACAAGTGGGATGCTACAGAGATTTCAAACAAGACTATATTGCAACACTTAATGTAAGAGCTTAAGGTAACACCCTGATGTCTGCGGTAGCGTGACTTCGCCTTTTCCCAGGACAATAATCCTCAGCGAGTATATCTCTGTCCCACACGTGGATCTACACAACCAAATACACCACACTGTTTTAGTGAGCTCAGGGAAGTCCCTTTAACAGCAATACAGTCCCACAGACGCATACCCTGAGCAGGTGATTACAGTTTTAATTGTGAACTTGGGAAAAAAGAAAAAAGCAAGAGTTAAAAAAAACAGCCACACTTTATAATATGCAAACTTGACTGATTTATGAAACTCATTTAACTTCTTTGAAAGTCATAATTAGCTAAATATACATGTCTGAGCTCCTTACAGTCTTGCACGTGTGGACACTAAGTAGCAGCAACGCCACACAGGTGAAAGTAATAAGTAAGTATAGCTGTGAGGATTAGCGTGAGGAGGAAAAGTCGCGTGAGAGAGAGTACAGAGTGACGCGGCAGCACAGGGATCAGACCTCACATGGAGACAGGATCAGGCTGAGGTGGATCCCACGCGGTCATAGGTGAACAGTGGGTGAACGCAAAGCAAGAGACTTTCAATTCAATATGGTTGAGTAAAACAACATCAAGCTTTTGATCCCTCATCTAACGTTCAGCCCCATTTTAATATTTTGTATACTATTGTAAAACTGTATAGTGTAAAAATTATGCTAAGGTTAGAGAATATTATGCTAAAGTACATTTTTATTTAATTAGAATTATTGGGAGGCATCTACATACTATACTATTAAAAAGAGCAAAAGAAAAATAACTATTTGCATATTGCTTCTTGTAATGTAATAAACATAAAAAATTATAATATTGAGAGATACTTAAAAAAGACGTATAACTTTGATTTTCCTTGACATACTGAAGTTCTGCCAGAGCATTTGATCCAAACCATTTACAGAATATCAATATGCCAAGTATTTCAAGAACAGAACAATGCAGACTCATGAAACAGATATTGGATAAAGCTTGAACAAAGGCAATACTTGTAGGTCAAAGGATTTAAAGTTTCTTTGTAATTACAGATAAAACTCAATAAAGAAAAGTGCTGTGTTGTGCAGATATAGAAGAGAGAGGCCCAACTGATGCGATTTGTGGCATCACAGAAAGGGCAGAGGGACACGATCTGCAGAGGACTACTCTTACTGACTTTGAAAGAAAAAAGTGATTAGTTTGATTTTAAATGCAAGTCATCCATATTTATATATAGCTTGTTATAGACAGAGTCACAAAGCACTTTACAATTCAAAATCCTCAGTAAACGGCAGCAATTTTACAGATTTTTGTGGATTTCTTTTCATTTTCAATTATTGATACTGCCCTGACTCATCCACCAACACACCTTACCTCCACAAATATAGTGTAAATACGTTCATTATTATCATTATTACTAAACTTTATTTCAGTCACAAAGTCCACAGATATTAAAAGAGATTGTTGTAACCTGAATACTTTTGGTGCCAATGCAACATCTGTCCAGGGACTGCAAATCAAAATCTATTCAACATTGTCGTTGTTGAATGAATAGATAAATACAAAATTAGCACAGACTCTTCACAATGTTCTTGTTTGTGTTACAATCCACACATCTATAATTAATTAATATGAAAAGTCTGCAAATGATTATGGTAACCACCGAAAAGCAGATGGCTGTCACATCGTTAGATCATATTTTTCAGAGAGAGAAGTGTAAAAGAGAGGACCACCCTCTCTGAGCCGATTAGTGCTTAGCCAAAAGCGTCAAAAAGTGACTCACAGGGAATACTTTATTAAAATTATGCAAAAAAACAAAACTTGTTGTGGTCTGATTTGTTCACAACTTTTCACTTTTGCAAGACTCTTTCGGTTGGGAAAAACGACAGTACCACAGTCGTAGCGTTTTTATCACAATCATAATATAAAAACAGTCTTCTTTTTAACACATTGCAAACAAGAAACCTCCGAGACCAGCAGCCAGCGGGTACTGAGGATTATGCAACATGTCCTCACAGAGCAGAGATTAACACAGATAATACTTTTCTCCTAAGCACAGCGAGTGAGACCCTTTTAATGGAGACTAGGGTTTAAATATACTTTAGTTTTAAGAAGGTTTGTAATGGTTTAGGAAGATTCATCTTGTTCTCTTAGAAGAATTAAAAGTATTTGGTTCTTCTTTACCAGCGATGTAATGTCAACAAGTCACACGAGACAGGGCGGTCTGAAAGCAGCAACAAAATTGTGCTCAGAACTGTGATCTTGAACTAATTATATGTATTGATACCATAGACTGTGTATTAGTGGACTGACCGAGTGCTGACATCACCCACATTGTTTGAATGCGAATGAAGCTGATTATGACATTTAGCTAGCTGGAGCCATTTTTTTTCTAATATCAGTATCTATTGCAACTGCGTTAGCTTCGCGCGAGGGAGAGTCGTAAGATGGATGCTAAAGCAAGCTGGAGTTTCCCCCGTGAATTAAGGCATCTGATTGGTCAATACTTATATGGCTTATTCGTTGAACGCTGCTGGAACTGTCAAAAGCCGTGCACATCACGGCACACACAAGACGCAAGAGTTCAATAAATCGATCAAAAAAAGTTTTATCTTATCTCATCTTAGACACGCAGCACATGAGAAGAAATAACATGCAAAACTGTACCCAAAAAATCTGCATAACAGTGATAGGTGAACCTCGTTATAGTGAGGAACCACTGTATTTCACGCAGCCTCGGGTCACAGGAGTTGTGGGACAGAATACTGTGAGCAAGTTCAATTAGGTGGCGGTGTCCTGGACTAACCCCTTCCATGTATAATAGGTCTCCAGACAATGTTCTGGAGTGTTGTCTTTATGAAAAGTCTTGATCTGATTCCAAAGAACACACACATAAATGTTTTGTCCTGGCTCAAAATAATACTAAAGCATTTCTGTATTTTAGCCACATCACACATATTTAAGCTTAGCACACCAAGCGTCAAAAATGAAAGCGAAAGCTGTTAAAAATATTATTGTAGTAGTGGATTAAAGTGGCATTCTATAGACATGTGTTTTTTTGTGGAGTAGACACTACAAAACTAATATTACTGCTGAGAAAATAAGGCCAACAAATACCTTCCAAGTGCTAAAATCGCAAAGCAGAGTAGTAAAATAACTAGGGCCGGGACTTTAGCGCGTTAATCACGATCAATTAACGCCAGAAAATTAGCGCGTTACAAATAAAATGACGCATTTAA
>JAPMNZ010949928.1:0-16555 GCA_029875035.1 Pomatoschistus microps | reverse complement strand
CTTGGCTTTTAACACCAATTGAGTTTTCACCATTTTACTTTTACATGTATGTGTTTGTATTTCATGCTGCTTTCTTTTTTTTCTTTTTTTATCTTTTGTGCCCTGTGAAGCACTTTGATCAGCTGGTGTTGTAGTATACAGTATGTGCTTTACAAATAAAGTTGACATTAGACAGTTACATGACAAGAATAGCTTACAATGCAAAAATAGCCATTTCTAAATATTCAACATTCATTTATTGGTTTGGTTTTTGAGTACAGTGGTTATTTCTGCCATAGCGGCGTTCACAGATGTCATAGTAATAATCTACCAACACAAAAAAAGATAGCTTTCTGATGATAATAACTCTGGCTCAGTCTAGTAGTTACAACATTTAACTATTGAAAAAAAAAAAATAATAATAATCTTCGTACCTGATCAACGAAATGTAAAATAAACACATGTAAAACTGTCCAAACAAGAACTAATACTTTTGAAATTTGTGGTTTTTCAAAACGACACGCAATATTTACATTCAATTGAATAATTATCATTCAAAAATACAAACAAAGTGTATAAGTTTGCCATTAACAAACACTGATTATTCGACGTGAGATAAAATACACTATACTGATTATAATAAGTTTGCTTTATGTACTTTCAAGTGCTAATAATAGAGAGACACACAGGAGAGGAAGGACCCCTGATGAGAGTGGCATAAATCAAGGTGCAGGAGTCTGGGGGCAATGGTTAAAACAAATCGCTAATTCAGTCGTTCTCCTCTGACACAAGGAAGAAGTGGTTAGAAAACAAACAAAAAAACAGTAGAAGGAAATAAACATATATAATTCCTTATAAACTACTTACAAGTTTAGAGTCTAGAGATTAAAGATTGCATCATAGAGCAGATTTATGTTGATTCAGAGCTGGACTAATCTGGACAATGCGTTTCCTCATTTGAGCCGAGACTCCGGGACGATTCCAGGAAAAAAAAAAGCACAGAAAAACAAAAAAACTCTTGTCCTCTTGTCTTCACAAACAATAAGGAAATACCAGTGGGGTTCACGAGAGCATACACCGACCTCCGTCACATGAGGAAAAAACAAAAAACAAATAAACTATCAACATTAGCAGCTTCTAGAAGTCCTCTCAAAAATAGATGTTTTCATATAAAAATCTGGGATAAGGGCTATGCAGGTGGCTGGACGGTCCGAGTTGCAGTCGGATGTGCTTCTGTGGTTCATTTGTGTGTGTGAGATAGATTCCTGTGCTTGTGTTTTGGGTTCGATTGCATCTGTTCTTCTTTCAGACAAATTCCCTTTCGTTGTCGTGCCGTAAGTCCGTCTGTCTTCGCAAAAAAAAAAAGAAGTGAGGCGTATACGTGGACGAGGCGCTAACAGACGGTCTGCTGGCTGGATAGTGGGCTCTCCAAAGACATGGAGGTGGGCGACAGGTCTGGACGGGCACATGGTTTGAACATAGAGGAGATGTAGAAGGCCTAGAGGTGGGGGGAAAAAAACACATTTAGACAATCTGTATAGACATTACAGACATTAGGCTTGTTAAAAATATCAAACACATTATATTAGTTTTCCCTTGCCTTGTTTTGTGAGGTCTAACAAAAAGAACAGAGGTGATTATCCAGGTTTATCCAAACACTTGTGGACATTGGTCATTTGCCCCTTATGGACCAATACCTGTTTTATACCTGTTTTATTTCTTGTGTTTGAACGGTTTAATTCTCTGATTCTCTGTGTTGGCGATTTCAAAGGTTGTGTATTGTCCTCTGAGATAACTACTGTTGTGATTTAGGGCTATACAAGAATAAATTGAAATGAATTGAACATTAATCATGTCCTGCACTGCAAGACCTCGGTCCCCGTTCTACAGTCTGAGTCCTGGATCTGTATCCTGTCCGCCCGAGGAAGCGGATCCCTCTCTCAATATGGGTGTACAAGACGTTTCTCACAATTTTCCACTGGAATTTTTTTGAGGCGTCTCTTGTCGAAGCAGGAGGGTCTAAGGACAGCGACGATCTCGGACATTTAAAGGTCTTGCCTAAAGACAGATTGGCAGATTTCAGCCGCAGCCGTCCCACAAGACTATGGACTTTCTGCAAGAAGTGGGGGAGGATACTGACATTTTGACTGAGATCTCAGAGGGAAGATTATTGCTCTGGGTAAACTGCACAACTTTCATGGTGCGGGATTTGCCTCTTGTTTGTGTTCATCTAATGATGCTGTTTTTTCTTGGAACGATCCACAGTATAGCTTTTGGCACATTCGAAAGAAAAAAGGCCAGCCCAAAGAAATGTAATGAAATAAACCTCATTAAATAATATGCAGGTTATTTATCATGAGGTACATTGTTATTTATCATGAGGTACACTGTGGGTAATGAACCCAGAAAAGTTACACAGAGCACCTTTAAAATATGCATTGACTTAATAGAAACATTATGCTAAATTCATTCCAACATTATTTCCTCATCAAAACAGGCCTGGACCAGTTTTTAGCTCCATCCCTGCCTTAAACTCATTATGCTCTGATGAAACCTTACACTAGGGCTGCATGATTTTGAAAAGTTAGAGCAATGTCCGGTATTCAGAAACGATATTACTGCGATATTTTTGTCTTTCACCTAAAAAGGCAATCCTCATTGAACCGCAATAGAAAAATATCACGTACCAATATCGCAATGACAATATTGTTTTATATATATCGTGCAGTCCTACCATACACTGTGTTCTGAACAGTTTTCTTCCTTTTAAATTATTGAATTATTGCCTCCAAATTAGTTTTGGAAATGTAATTGATGGGGCAATGTTTTCTCTGGTGGGGAATTACATGTTTGTATCGTTTACATGTTTCATCATCTAATATATATTAAGATTAAGATTAATAGATGCTTTATACATCCCACAATGGGGAAATTTCAGTGCAGCACAGTTTGCAGAACAGATGGAATGAGGAGCACACAACACAAGATGAACAATAACTCTATACCTAAAAAAAATACAATAAAGAACTAACTTTAGCAAAAGAAGGAAGCAAATCTAACTAATTATAGCAAAATAAGGAAGCAAATCTAACAACTCCAACTTCAGCCAAATGAAGAAGCAAGAATTAAGCACAAAATCTAAAAGTATTAAGACATAAACAAATATTAAGATACATATTCAGAGATTTCACATTCTAAAACGTGAAAATAAACAGTCTCATTATCATGCGCACATAATATTTATTCCTTAAACATGACGGAAATATCTCAGTCGAATAAATAAGCGATGGACCACACATTCAGGCAATCGCTGTTTATACCGACGGAGATTAGGAGAGCGAAAGTTATGTTGTATTTATCAGGGACAAGAGTGACCCGGGACGTACCACCCAGTATGCGGTGAGGCCTCCCTGGATGAAGCCGGTCAGAACGTCCGTGGGGTGGTGCCTGTAGTCGGAGATGCGGCTCAGACCGGTGTAGATGGCGATCATCACCAACAGGAACTGGATCAGGGGCCGCAACAGTCGTGCTCCTCGCCATGACAACCGAGCTTGGAGATAAAACTGCAGAACACAATGGAAATGAAATCATAATTGCCCATTGGGGATAATACAGATACCTTGAACTTTTAAAATCATGCAGATATGTGATACTTTCTTGGACATTTTGAGTTCTGGAAATATTCCTCCCTTCACTTACTGCAATTCTGTACATTAGCTTGATATTGCCTACAGGGGTGGGAGTATATAAGTTTTACTTCTTCTCACTCGAGTTGATTCTTAGTTATTTAAAATATGTATATTGTTAATCTAAGTTATGTACATTGAACTCGAAATAAAAACATTTCACTTCACTTCACTTCACTTAGCTACAACAGACCACTTGAGCCCTCTGCATTTATTGCAAATTGAAGTTAGTCTATTCTAAGAAAAGATCATGTAAAAAAGGAAATGAAGAGAACAACAAATCATTGGCCTCATAAACTTTTGCATGTATTTTCAGCTTGCACACTGCTTTATCAGTCAGTAAAATGAAAGACAGGGATGGGCCGCCAACACTCAACGACTACTCTCCTTCTGAGTTCAACAGGAATCTCCTTTTTAATGGACCTAGCTCAGTAAAGTACTGCTTTTACAATACACTTTACGGGGCAGAACATGCATTTACAAGAACAAGGTTATAGTATGTTTAAGATGCCATGCTATGTCTATGTCACGGAGATTCTTGTCTGGCTTTTTGTTTTGAGTGACTATGACCCTTGCGGTAGTAAAATATCATACACTTCTGTAATTCCATAAAGTTATTTCACACATTATGGGCCTCATTTATAATAATAATAATAATACTACTACTAATAATAATAGTAATAGTAAACATTTATAACGCATTCGAAATCCCAAAACAAACCTAAAAACGTTTTAAATTCCACAAAATTGCAAGCAACAATACGTGCCCAACAAAGACAGCAACACAACAGATCACAAAGACACAACAACACAATGATGAAGAGATAAGTGTCTAGGAGATAAACCAGGAGCAAAGTAAAAAATCTGAGCAAGTTCCATGGTTTTGTTTCATTACATACGTGCATGATAAATGAGTTTGCTCCCAATTTTAAGGAGTGCCAATATTCTTTGACAATGCTTGAAACATTGAGTGCCTACACAATATGTCTCATTTATGTATGACCTCAGAGCAGACTTGGATCTCTTTGTTCTCTGCTCCTGCTGCAGCTTGGGTGGAAAATAACTTGACTCCATCAATGCTATCTTTAGTCTATTTCCTCCCTTTGTCCATCCCTGCCTGGCTTCTACATCAGCATTGTGCGTGTGTGACTGTGGCGCTGTAAAACAAGGTCGAGAGGTGATGGCTGCACATGTAGTGGACTTTTTATGAGGCGGGCGGGGGCTTTCGGGGCGGTCAGTCTCTGGGGATGTCGCGGTCCACATTCCTCCGACAACGCTGTACCTTTCCTGAGCAGGTGTCACTCCGGCTGCATTAAAGCAAAGCAGCTGGCCACGGTCCGGGTGGCGTGTACATACAGGCCTGACATGCTAACTGCTCCAGGCTATGCACTGCGAGCGGTTGAAAGAATTGCATGTAACTGTGTGTGTGTGTGTGTGTGTGTGGGTGTGTGTGTGTGTGTGTGTGTGTCGGCTCTGGGCTGTGAGGAGAAATGTGGTGTCGGATGTAGAGGGAGACAAAACCTGTCACAAACAACAGGCTCTTTGTCTTCTTTGGACTTGTGTGCATCAGATGAGCTCGGCTTTTTGTACGATTCCGCAATTATCAAATACGTCGTTAGCCTCATAAAAAAACACACCCAATTCTTTTGAACAAATTATGATATCAATAAGAGACAATGCTTTGTTTTGGTGTTTGTTATTATAAAAAAAAAAAAACAATGAAATATGATGTATGAGCCATTTATGAGGCATGTCACGTTGAGGAAATGACTGCTGCGGTTCCCAAGAAAAAGTGGAAGTACACATTTAAATTTGCTTTAGTAGTTCCTATATTTCTAGTTTTCAGATAGTGGATTGTTTTGGTGTCTATCACAGCAGCAGCTTTTTAGGGATGACCACATCAGCTCAGCCAATCAGCCACTTGATTACTGTTATAGTTATTGCAATTATTTGACACCACTCCTTTTTTAAAGAAAATACACCAATTCATGTTGAAACTTTCGAATAATCGATATGTTGAGAGAAAAATTGCATTATTATCGAGGTACATATAAAATCCAAAGACAGCACTAGAACAACTGCTCATCAATCTATGTTAGAATGACAAAAAACGAAAAAGAAACTATGCCACAATGCAAAAACCCCTTCAATAATTTGCACAAAGCCAATGGTAACAGCTGAGCAGCGCAGCAACGGGCACAATACACAATAACCTTTTTTTTTAGCAATTCTAATAAATGTTCCATCTTTCCACATCCAATGCAGCAGATGTCATTGGCACCGACCTCTATTTTAGCGTCTCTCTTTCGCTATTAACATAATATTTGGTGCGTACCGCTACTTCCATCCTACATTTCAATCAGCGCTTCGGACCCCAGAAGGAGAGAGTGAGGAATGTGGACATTATCTGGATAATAATGTGCTTTTGTCTCCCTCTAACTGTCATTTCTGGCACACAATGCTGCGATGATTACTGGGCAGTGCCGACTCGAAGCGAAAAGAGGAGAGATGAAGAGTTCTGCGGGGACGGAGGGGAAGGGGGGGGGGCCCGGTCTCACGCTGAAAGAAGTCTGTCGATCTCTCAGCAGGCCCCTCTCTCTCTCCCTCTCTGTGCTAAATGAGATCCACAACAAGGCCTCCTCTGT
This sequence comes from Pomatoschistus microps, assembly GCA_029875035.1. Taxonomy (NCBI): domain Eukaryota; kingdom Metazoa; phylum Chordata; class Actinopteri; order Gobiiformes; family Gobiidae; genus Pomatoschistus; species Pomatoschistus microps. Next base: position 10,245 of record JAPMNZ010949928.1, on the reverse strand, counting down.
CTGCCCAGTCTCTTCAACTATTCATGTTCCCAGTGGAAAAACATTCGCCATTCTTTAACTCCCTCGTCTCTGTCTTTCTGTGTTGCTTCTTTTTTAGCTCCGAAGTAGAAAAAAAAAGGTCTTTAGAGGATTTTGCCGCTCTCAAAGTTCTCCTCGATGAGCGACGTGTGAATGTCTTTAGCTGCACGTATCATTGTGTGAATGTGTAATTAGCTTATCTGGTGACTCACTGGCACATTGTCCAGGGCCTCCAGGGTCCTGCGGCTTCTTTAATAAATCGGAAGTGTCTTTTTTCTTCTTTCAAACCTTCAAAATCTGACAACAGTTGCTTAGACCACTAGTATTTTAATTAGCAAAGCTCTATATACCATAATAGGAGGGTGCACGGCCACCTGCTTGTCTCCATTGTAGTGTTTTTGCTTTGCCTGGAAGGTTCCCCATGGCATGCATTTATTCAATTAAGCCCCATTCACAAAGTCATTTTTGATCTGGAAATTTCCCAGATAGTCCCAGTATTGTCAATATCTTAAAGTCCAGTTCAGTATGTATACTGCATGTGAACAGAGCAGACGTTAGATTTTCTGGGACTGGTTCCATGATCATATTATGTGATATGCACGTGTTTATACATTTATCTGTATAATAGAGTATAATGTAAAATTTTGTTGCACTTTTATGTTGTACAGGACAGCAAGTATTTAGTTTTATTTTGTAATTTGGGGTGGGAGTAAACAAGTATTTTACTTCTTCTCACTCCCTTTCAAGCAAAGAGCATTACTTCACTGTTATGAAAAAAGATAAAGGAATGTAATCTGTGTTCATATATATTGTTTACTATAATGTTTATGAATTTAAGTTCTGTTTTTGTGTCATGCTCATGCTTGCTTGAAATAAGATATTCATTTATTAATTCATTCATTCATATTCTGGTAATTTGTTATCGAAAACCTATTTGGAAACTCCACAGCAATGGAGTTTCACCGACGCAAATAGCCATCCATTGAGAGGAGAAGGTGTGGTACCCATCAACATAAATGTAAATGCTCTTTGACTTCAGAGGTGTCCAAACCGGTCCAGAAAGGGCAGTTGTGGCTGCAGGTCTTCTATCAGACCCAGCAGGAGCAGAGCAGACTCCACCCATTTAATCAAATCTTCAGGAGTCTGCGCTGCTCCTGATGGGTCTGATTGAAAATCTGCAGCCACAGCGGCCCTTTCTGGACCAGTTTGGACACATCTGACTTAGTTCTTTAAGCTTCGGTTCATTGTAGGACTGCTCTTTAAGTAGTCCTACAGTATTTGTGATACTTACTGCTAGATACATCATGGTGTACATGGCAAACGATGCATGGCCCGAAAAGAATGACTTCCTGTAAGAAAATAATCGCATAGTTACTCAGTTACTTATAACATATTTGTTCAAACTGATGTAAGCCTCACCCTTAGTTAATCAACCATTGAATACAACAAATATACAGCACAAGGACTCACCGAGCTTCTTCGACCAGCTTGGCGTTGCTCTGCCGACAGGGGGCCACGGGGATGTAGCTGCCCGTGGTGCAGTTTATGGACGAGTAGGTGATGTTGCACACCGAAAGAAAGTTTGGCCGCAGTCTCCCGACACTCAGCTTGGCCATGTTAGTGAGGGACTGACCAATACAACAGCCAAACAGGAAGCTCCCCAGCTCCTTATATAGACATGACACATATCTGTTTCGAACGAAGGCCCGCGAGTGCACGCCTCTGAATTTGACCCTAAAGCACTCGCCCAGCGCTATCTGGAAAGGAAAATAAAACATGAGCCATTATTGCAAACCTGTTTCTTGTAAAGCAAATATCTGTATGACTCCAGTTACAAAATAGCAATATTTTTTATAGCGCTACAAAAATGAATATTACTCACTGTGACACCCGTGATTGCGATGCCACCAGCGATCAGCAGACCGTCGGGAATCGCCTCCCTCTCCACGTATGGATAGGTGATACTCGTGTCTCCACAGAAGAACCCTCGCTTGTATGTAGTCACCGCTTTCAGCTCACAGGCAAAGAATGGGATGGAGGCTAATGAAATGGAAAAAAGAAAAAAAAAGATGGTTTGATAAGTTATGCTGCCTTTGAAGCATGAAAAGAAAATGAGAGGTGATGCTTGGGAGACATAAAGAAGGCTTCTTCTGTCTCACCAGAGCATTGGCCTGAGATGAAACGTGAACAGGGGGCATTTAATGAGTGCCAGTCAGGATGTCTAGGTTCCCCGGGGATCAGGCATTCCAAGCATAGCAAATTTAACCAAAAGAAGAATGACCAGGATGGACAGATGGACAATGTGGACAATTAAGACGATAAGTTATTACACAAACTCGATTATATTAATGACTTAAGACCTTATTGAATTGCATTATTGATATTCTTTTCCATTTTTGAAGTAAATGTAGATCATATAGTTTATTATAGGGCTTGGCGAAGAAAATTCAATCACAATTTGTCTTCTCTTATCAAAGGATTCCGATGAATGAAAACAAGACCAAAACTGATACGACAACAATAATTGAATCCCCAAATATATTTCACTTTGCATAATATTTAATCCAACCACAGTGAAAGGCTCTTCTGACTGTTACTGCCACAATATTAGCATCTGTTGATTTTAGTTTTGGTGTTGATAAGTCACTAATCTAACAAACTTGAGACAGGAATCTTTCCATTTTTCGCACAGTTTGAGTTCATGATATAGATTCACGTCAAGAATAAGAGTAACACCAATCTTATCTATGTAGTTGTTTTTCATTCTAGTTCAGAGCCTTTACCCCATGTCCGAAATAAAGTATTGAATTGAATTGAATTGAATTAAACTCGTGAGCAGTTCTCGTGAGCCTCAGTATGTTTTTGCCCTAGTTTCATGCTCACAATGTTTCTGGTTGGTTAATGAAAACAAATGAGTATCATGTGCATCACTAGGAGGTCAAAGTCAACTTACTGTCTTGCCAAATTCTTCTGTTTCATTTTTTTTAAATCAATCATAGCATAAACCCAAGTATTTTTTTTATTTCCATTGCCAGGAAATGTCCCCTATCCCATGTCCCCTTGTCACCCTGTGGAATGCAACCAGAACATGGGACTAATCATTAACCGGAGCGCCTCACTCTCTCTCTCTCTCTCTCTAACCCTCGGCCTGCTGCTGGTTCGTTGGAACACTCCCAGGACGACACATTGTCCCAGCCAGGGAATCTCTCCAACTACGTGACCAGATCTGTGCTAAGGATACATGCTGAAAAACCAGGCCAAAACACACAAAACTATTCAAACATGACTCGCAAAACCATTCTACCGCTAAGACCCGACACCATGCGTTTTTATCTGTGGGCTTAACTGCTCAACCACCGACAACCAAGGTCTACCAGTTGCAATAGGGACTTTTGTATTTGAAGTCACCCTGCCCTGCTAGAAAGACAAAACAGATAAAGGGATAAAACTACTTCCAATGACAGGAGAGCGGGGAAATGTAGGTCAAGCTAGAGGGAAGCAGGGCGCAGAGGAGATAGTGAAAGACGGTGACGCCAGTAAGCAGATAGGGAAAACTCTGCTGCGTTCAGCCAGTCAGGTAAGCATTGGTACGTGAAGAGAGTCATAAGTACCACAAAAAATGTGCTTTTCTGAGAACTAAAAGGACCTCTGTATCTCCAGATCTTGTTTTAATTCCTTTATCTGTGTGTATGGTGCTGTGTTGGAGGCCTACATAGATATAGGGCTGTTCATCTCCATTTTACATATTGTTTACAACATCCATAAAATAATTACTGAACAAAGATAAGATAAGATAGACTTTATTGATCTCACACTGGAGAAATGTACATGTCACATTTGGCATGGATAGAATCACTCTATATGGATTAGATATGAGCATGAAATAAACGCATTCCCACTTGAAAGTCAAGTGCCCACTGTTGTAGTTTTAAGTGTTAAGGAGGTACAGTGGCAGAGTGGTTAGCACTTTCACTTATTGCGAGATGGTCCTGGGTTTGAGGACGGTCAGAACAGGTCGTTTGGGACTGGAGTTTGCCCTGTGGTGGCATTGCAGGATGGGTCAAGTGCAGAGAACAAATCAATTAAATGAATGATTAATGTACCCTAACCTTAACCTTTCTCTTTTGAGAGCGTTTTCTCAATAATCAATATATTGGTATTGACAAGGAAGTTGTGAAGTGATTGTACATTAACGCTCTGCGGTTACAGGCAGATGGTTTTCAGAGCATGCAGACATCCGTCTAATGGAGCTCTGACAGGGCAGGCGGGTAAACAGCACTAATGCATCAGTCAGAGACAAGCAATTCACTCACACTCCACACACAAAAATAAATGCCTTTGAGTATTCTTTTATATAATACATTTTCTAAACCTTTATTTGTTCGCAGGCACTTTATTTGTGGCCAACTTCACACGTCTGCAACGCTATTGCATTAAAAACATTAAAATGTATCAGATTTCATTTTATTGTTGTGGCTGCATTCTTACATTGCTATGCCACCCATCAATCATTGTGCCGTGTAGTATTATCTTGTAGTAACTTGCTACCCCATTAAGAAGTCATTAGATGTCAATAATTCTTTCAACTTTCATTTTCATTCTTAGGTAACAGTTACTTGGCTGCAGTTGGACTTTGAGTCGATACTTTGCACACATCTTGCTGCAACTTGTGCAGTTCACAACAACGTTCAAACAGTCTTCACAACAAGGCCCAAGAAAGTAGAAGCACCGCCACCTCATCTGTCAGCCAGCTGCGAGGCTGCACCTGGCCAAGATATTGTCAAAGGAGCACCATGCCAGTGGAGGCCTAAGAGGGGACCAGCTCTGGCACTCTGCAATGCACCCACACTCAAAAAGGAATGTCTTTTCAAACTGTGAAAAGAGATGGAGTGAAAGAAGTTGGGGCTCAGTAAAAAATGGGAGGAGGGTGGAGAGCGAAAAATGTTCTGGTTCTAATTTACACATCTATGACCACAGCCTAGAATGATCTCAACGCAAAAGAGAAATAAAAATGACAACAGGCAGCCCGGCAGGCTGGAGTTGTTCAACAGTTTCACATTCTCACCGATCAATACACCATCAGGCTAATGTAGGCCAACCTGCACAGTTTAGAGATTGGGATGTGGAGGAGAGGAGGTGATGGAGACTTGGAGGCGAGAAGGGGTGAGAGAAAAACCTGGGGAAATACAACAGTGGAATGGGGTTTGTCGTCGACGAGCGGCACACGGAGGTGATTAGTGGTGCACCAGGAATGCGAGGGTCAGAGATGTGGACTCTTTTGGGAGCCACTCTGTAAACATAACCCCGCCTTCAACCATGCAACACATAGACTCCTGACAGATTCACATGCATATAACGACAACCGCACTCGGGTTCCGCAACCACACGGGCTTGAAAGACCACCAAACACACCACGGATGGCCCACAAACGCTTGAAAAAAACAACTTAGCCAACCACCTTCATTCTGGAGACCACATGTAATCAAATCATCTTAAAGGCAAACATGCGGCCTTCTCATTATCATAGATCTAACCAAAGTGAAAGCGTGCGAACCGTCTGCACAAGCCCGAAGCGATCTGTAATCAGCTTCACTACGGTCGATAACGTCCGACCGAACCAGCTTGTTTCTGCCTAACACATGGAGAGGACAAACAATTAGCAACCTGTCAACCAAGGTCCATCTGGCACACAGCTCAAACTCGGCCAGAGCGCTGGTACACTTGATCTAGTTCCTTCAGGGGTGGTCCACTACACCCACACCTCACCCGGGCCTCTCACCAGCCAGCATGTGCCAATGTTTCCCAACGCAAATTTTAAGCAGCTTGTTCGCCTTTGAGTCATTGTTGCAAGAAAGAAAATAATAAGCCAGAGAACTCAGTCGTGAAGTGTTGTAATGTGAAGCTCAGCTAACCGTGGTAATCCCTGGTAACGTCATTACAACATGGGAGTGTGACAGCCAACATAAAGTGCTCGTAAACAGCATTTCTGCAGTTGGGCTGGGTGGGCTAGTGCAATTATGTATGCAGTCAGCGATGTCTTTATGAGAAAAGCTTGACCTCATGATTTCATAGTTTTTCGATGAGAGCCTACATGTGGGCCTCCCCGATGTTTTTCACTTTTCTCCCACTTTTTTGTTTTTGTTTTTCCTTGCCAGTTGCAGGAGGGTCTAAGGACAGTGGTGGGGATCCAAGACACGCAACATTCAACGCAACATTTATGGACTTTATCAACATTTATGGACATTAGTCATCCGCCCTTTATGGACCAATGGCTCTATGTGTTTTTTTATTAATGCATTTATGTTTGATCAGCTTGATTTTCTGATATGTGCTGGTGAATCAACAGTTTTGTAAAGTCCTCCGAGATAACTACAGTTGCAAATTAGGGCTGTACAAGAATACATTGAACAGAATCTGAGAAACTGAAATGTGTTTTCGTGACGTGAGTGGGGTGAGATTCAAGATCCAAGAATGTTAAGGAGAAGCCATTGAACTGTAAAAGACTGATTCACTGACACCTCAGCTGTGATTATGATTGGCAAGACATAAACTGTCAAAGCACCATTAAGTGGGCAGGCCAAGTGATACAAGATATAGCATTTCCTGTTCTTCCTTGGTGGGCTGGTCTAGGTAGAAATGAGATAGGGATCTGTTGCAGTGCCTCTCTTTCACGCTTCTTTTTTTGTACCTGCTCAGACCTTCTTCAAAGATTGTTTAGTCTGCCCGGATAGAGGATGTGCGGCGGATGGAAGAGTTTAATCACCAAAAAACAAAGACGAAGTCAAAACAAACACAACCATAGAAATGTTATCAAATGTAACCTTCAAAACCAGATATTTTAATTGTTCTCAATATTAATAGCCGATTATTTTGTCTGTGATTTAGTATGTAGAACAATAAAACAGAAAAAAACATTAAATAAAACTACTTTATCAAGAATACTCTTTCTGCTACTTCTGAAAACTTTCATTAGTATTGGTGCAAAATGGAGGGGGGGGGCAAACACCAGACTCAGCCTTTAAATCTTGGAGCGCATTCATATTTATTCACTTCTTGAATATCCCAATGTAGAAAATCAATACTTTGCTTGACTCCAGACACACCGGGAGGGATACTTCCTCCTCGCCCTAACTTTGTTTCTCTTGCCACTGGCCAGAGCTCTCCGAGAGACACTTCCTCACGGCTGGGTCTGTTGCCTACACACTCCAGTGACCTGCTTCCTGGAGTTCAAGGCCTGACTGGAGAGGTGCTGTCTCTTTCCCGGTCTGATTGCTGAGGAAACACAAAGCACTCACCGTTCTGACACATAGCACAGTTGAAAAGGATCCTTGAGGAGGTTTTGTGGCGGAAAGGTGAACTCAGACTGGGGGTAAAGGCAGGGAGATGAGGGCTGCCAATCTGCAACGTGAAACCGACAAAAGCCTTGTGGTTGCACATAGGTATTTGGCATGGAAGATGGAGATTGTAGTGGGGGAAAAAGTGGAAGGAGTTTTCAAAAGCTTCAGGGCTATTTTGGTTGTTTTCTTTTTGTTTTTTTTCATGAGATTGGAACAACATCAAGCAGCTTTTTGGAGGATGAAATATCCGGCAGGTGAGGTATGACAAATGATCAAAAATGTTTCAGATAATGGGACACAATGCCAAGAAGCCAAAGGGAGGATGTCCCGTTATGGGAAGAGGACGAGTCATTAGCTTTGACAGAACACAGAAGGCAGGGCTACAGGCTGTATGGAGAGAGGAGGATGCACTGATATAGGGAGTAACATTCTGTCTAATGAGCATAGGGGATTACAGCGATGCATACATCTTAATAGACTCATTACTACTAATACCTAAGGAGCACCGTGGGCACTTATGGAACCGTCATCGAAGTAGACAATCGCAGCTGCCTCATTAAAAGTACATTTGAAGCTGTTTACCGGCTCAAGTTTTCGCGTGGCCTACTCCAAGTCTTTGCTTAAGACATAAACAGACAGCTGTGTATCCGATCTCTCAGGCGCCCAAGGGTCTGACCCCTGGCCCCCCATCTCGAGATTCCCTGTCCCTTCTCCCAAAACACTCCCAACCACCACCACTCCCAGCTGATCCCTCAATCAGGCGCTCACTTCCTCCAGGCAGCGCAGACAAACTGAAGGCCCTGACCGGTTTTCTGCTAATGGTGTGCTTAAGAAAGTACAGTGAGTGCACCCGCTGCAGCTTGTTCAGGGAGGGATTCAACTAATGGATGCAAATGGGAAAGAACGCATTAGGAATCAAGGACACGGAAGTCAGCAGAATGTATTGACTAATCATTTGACAGACGTTGTTTCAAAACAGCTCAGTTTCAGAACGGAAGCAACGTTTTCCAATATTTTTCTACACCCACGGCCAGAGGCAAAAGTCCTGGATGATTTGTCAACAAAGCCGCACATGGTAGAACATATACTAGCGTTATGTGACAACCTGGCATGTTGTGACGCATCAAATTCTCGCCATCTTAGTCACTTGACAACTTTCACTGCCAAAACAACATAATAAAGTGTCTTCGAAACAAAAAGTGGCCAACTGCCAAATACACAAATGCAAATAACAGGAGGATTGTCTTATTGAGCCACCTCAGGGTCTGGAGTAGAGTTGACGTGAGTTGGGGAGAGTTGAGGGGTTCTCGGCAAGTTAAGCTGCTGTCGAGAAGGGGAGCCCCAGAGGTAAAGCATGAGCAGTTACAGCGAGTTCTGGCTTGCCTACAACAAAAATGTCTTATTTCTATTGATTCTGAATAAATACACAATTATAATACGTAAGTAAAACATACGGTTTCTGGTAAGGCATGTAGTTCAGTTTAAAGCCCTAGGACCGACCATTTTGGCAAAATAATCTAATATTTTTTCACCATGAGTAAATGTATTGTTGGGATAAATTGTTGCATGGCATCGTCTATTTTTCCACGGAGTCATGGGTGACATGTTTTGGAAAATCTTATAGGACGTCACTTTAAAGACAGGAGAGACTTCAGTTACATGAAATACAGAAATACATGAAAATAGTAAATTGGGCCCTATTTATAAAGTGTACCTATAAACTACTGCATAACCCACGCTTGAATGCCACTTTGAGAGAACTGAAGGAGCAGTGGGTGCAGAAATCTTCAAATCTAGATTGTGTTCTTGTAAATTTCTTCATTGTGAGATCAATAAAGTTTTATCTTATCTTATAACGATGAGTGTAGAAAAATTGTTTCAACATCTGCCTGCCTGAAGAACAATAACAGAAAATTATGCTTATGGAGAGAACAATTCCATCTTAAAGTAAATCATAGCTTGAAACTTTCATTGTGCTGTTAAATAAATAGGATGAATCACATGTAACAAAAATGATACATGAAACAGATATATACATTCTCAAATCCTGCTAACTCACTCTGTAGTTTATCTGTAAAAAGAGGCTATTGAGCTATTGGAAGTCAAGCCCCAAGGAAGTCATGATAATCTCCCTTAATCTTTATGGGCTAATGGGGCCTTTGCCTAACACTGCCGCCAATCATCTTCCCATTTCACTTAGAGTCTGTAACCACCTTTATTGGGGTGATGACAGCCTAAAGACCACCTGTGCATGGGGCCATACAGACAGTCAGACTATAGAACGGCCTGTCGCTGCACGCACAGGCCAAACAACAAACAGACGGCTTCTTATGACCCCTATGTGGCTGTTGGGACGCGTGATCTTATTGATGCGGCCACGGGGCAGGTCATTCGCTCTCTCTCTCTCTCTCTCTCTCTCTCCGCCCTACTCCTCCCCCCCCCCTCCCTTCTCACTGTCCCACTAAGAATGCCTGCACACTTTCTCTAACACATAGACAAACACCAGGGACGTTGAGGTATGTCGTTTATATGGAACTTTCTGACACTGATCCCAACCAGAACAATCCGTCTTTGTAGCCATCCATCAGCCGCTAGCAAGTCCGAACAGCACTGTAAACAGAGCCCTGCCACAATGGGGAATAAGAACGCTCTATTGGGAAACAGAAGGATCATCCAGCCAGACCTTTTAAATCTACGAATTAGACGGAATTAAACTTGTGATGCCATTTCAACAAATAAACCAGCATTTGTTCAGTGGTTGCTAAAGTTTCAGTGGGTGGAGAATATACTGTCTACAACGTGATTACTCTGCACTTTCATCATCGAGGGTCGTCAAGTCCACATTTGAGAGTTTTTTTCCAAGTTGGTGTGATCAACGTAGCTGTGATTG
>JAPMNZ010949921.1:0-20344 GCA_029875035.1 Pomatoschistus microps | reverse complement strand
AGTCCAAGCTAATACCCCAGAAAGTTATATCGCTGTAATACATGATAATGGAGTGAAGAAGGCATTATTATCCCATTCAGGAGCTAAATTGTTAAATGAACAAACATCATAAGTAAGCAATAATTAGCAGAGATTGAGACTCAAATGTAATTCTCTGCAGCTATAGTGTTTCATATTCATATTTCAGTAAAAAAACAAAAAATCACACTATTGTCAAAAAAATTAATACTCATCACAAAAATACATTACACCTTTCACCAATGTTGACCTGGATAAATGGATTGTCTAGTTCAAAATCCAACAATAGACCATTTAGAGACCATTTGGCTTACAGTTGTATTCCCGACCTGGTTTTTCCCCCATATCCCCATACCTCAAACAGAGTCCTCCAAAACCCAAGGGTGAAAAGTGAATTTGAACCAAATGCACCTACAGATTTAATGTGCAATTTTATTCAGCTGCTCTCACTGCGGATAACTGAATTTGAAAGTTGTCTGTTTTGGTCATGTGCTTGTCAGAACAGTTCTCATCACCCAAGCCATGATTTTTTTTTTTTTGCTCCTGGAAAATACCGTAATTACCCTGTTTGCGACAAAGTTCTGAGGGCGTATGTGTGTCCTTAGGTCTCAACTTTCCGCCCAGATCGCCCCTCCGAGTTCAACGTCTTTCCTCTTTCCGCCTTAACTTTGAAATTTACATTGTTTTTGTCAAGCTATTGTCCCGGTCGCCGCCTGGTGTGTTCTTGGGGGTCAGCCTTTTCCTGCAGCGGAGTCTTTTTTATGTCTGGTGGCTGTGTGGCAGAAGCGTGGCGAAAATGTGCGTTGATAATGGACCATAGATATAAACAGTACACAGGGCAGGAACTAGCCTCATAGACCCAGCCAATCCTTCAAGGTCAGTCCCAGGCAAGGTCACGTTGGAGACTAAAAGCAATAAGTGCTTTATTGATAGAAAAAAATAGGCAACAAGCAGACAGATGTGCAGCGGAGTGATTAATAATAAAATAGATTTGTGTGAGAGAGGGATGGGAGGGCTGGGAGGGCTTCTGGTGCAGCAGGGGAAGACAGTAGTGTGGAGTGCGTGCCTGTTTGCATGTACAATAGTTGCACAGTCAATCATTGATCTTACAGTGGAACCTAAAAAAGCCATTACAAATCGGATGGTTAAAAACAGAACCAAATGTGACAGGTTGGTGCTTGTGGCATTTTCCAAGCCAACTCTATCCAAGCTCGTTTATCTATTTTTTCAAACACGGTCATGTACTATTGATGTTTCAGTGTGTTGCTCATTTGAAGTTGAGGACAGTATTGCATTTCAAAAGTTCCGGCATTTACTTTTGAGGTTTTGGGTGTGTGCACATTGTTTGTTTGGTTCACTTTAACTGGACCTAGTCTGGTTCAAGCCTGAGGAAAATTGCCTCAAAGATCTGTTCTAAAAGATGTGAACTGACCTAAGTGAGCAGCGGACATACACTATGTTCACTTGTTTTACATCCACAAAGAAAGCTTTTTTCTTGAAGCTGAAGAAAAACACTATTGCAACAATGGATACTTCAATATTATATATCATTGGCAAAGGCATTAGAATGTAGATTTAAACATTTCATAAATTAGTATAAAAACTGGTGATGCTATAGTTGATGCTTTAAGTTATTCATGTTGAAACATTTTCAGCAAACAAAAGCAACAGCAACAGCACAGCCACGATAAAAGGTATCTGCTCCACATTGCTTATTCCTATTAGTCGTAATTTGTCTATCATTTTCAACAAATTGTGCATCTCTGTAACTGAATCTTTTCAAAGTTCAAAAGTACTTGAGTGGTCTGTTGTCACTAATCTTCATATCTTTCTCCTATATCTTATCAGAGACGTGCTTTATTATCCACAACAGTCACTTCAGTCTCTCTTTTTCCATTCACTCTCTTTAGGAACAATGTTCCTTTTGTGCTGCCCTGCCGTGCCATTATCTTTCTATGAAAATAAGCCGAGTGCATTCGCCTGTCGTCATCTTTTATGTGGCTTTATCATAACCCTGTATTCTCTGGTGCCGCCTTTGCCTTCGACCCACCAAACCTGTTCAGTCAGTGGATTTACATTAAAAAACTCCTAAGTTCTTTACATGAGGAGAAATTTGAGCAAGCATTGATCATTTTTTTGGTCTTTATAGGTTACCGTGCCCACCCCCAAAACCCCCATCTATCAACTAGTTGGCAATGGCATTGTTTTTAATCATCCGAACCTCAAAATTATTATTATTGCTTGTGATGCGGCAATTAAAACTTCAGGTCAGAGGCACAACGAGCGGTGATCAGCAGTCGAGCTGAGAAGTTTTAATTAGACGATCAGAACCATTAATGCGCCCAAAAAAAAAAAAAAAAGGTGTGCGCTGGGAAATTACCGGCAACGTCTTAATCAGGGTTAGCGACTCCGAAGAGGAGTCAAGTGAACAGAGAGCAAAAAACAAATCATTTCCGCACCACTGGGACAAAACTCAATTAAATATGCATGCGGAAAAATGGAAATTCTACGGCATCGGCAGCGCCGAGTGGTAGAAAACAGTGGCAAAATCTCAGCGCGGGGTGAGCGACCTGCTTATTGTTATTCTCGTGTAATAAAATGAGAGAGGGGCCAGATGCCGGGGTCTGCATGGGGCTGTGTGTCGCGGCGCGGGTGTCCATCACTGGCTTTTCGCTTGACTTCTCCATGGAGCCCACATCCAGCCGAATGGAATACACACACACACACATTTAGTGAGCAGTGAAGTTTGTCTGATTATTAACACTAATAATTATTGATTATAAAATATACAAATAATGTCAAACTGCTCATGTTTATCGCGCAAATGAGTCTGATTTGAAGAATGTGTCCAAATGTGTCTCTATTCAAGAAATATTATACTTTGTTTGCAATTGGTTCAACAAAGGGAATTGCATTGATGGGAACATTTGACTAAAAAGTAGTTAGTACCTAACTTTCCAACAACAAAACATGCAATTATGTCAAAAAATCTTTAAAAAATAGTTTATCCTTCAAACAAGTCTGTTACTGTCTCACATGCACAGTTTTCACATGCATGTCATATCTTTTGATTTTCTCAGACAAGTGATAAAGTGCAGACTTTTTCTGATTGGTTGAGATCTGATTGATTCTTACAAGCAAAGACAGAAAAAATGTACTTTCTTTCTGTTAGGACAAATATAATATGTCATATTTATGCAGAAAAAAGTCTTTACAAAAATGAAGGGGCTTTTATCATCAACTCTTAATAAAACTCATTTTTATTCACATTCCTGAAACATTCCTTTTGTGCCTTTTGTGTGACACTGTTTCCACAGAGTCGTTTCTATGCTGCAGTGTCGCCGATTAATCTGCCCCAGGTTCATAAAGTTCTTATCAGGCTTTTTACATTTCACCAGAGCCTCTCCAACCCTGGTTTACATACTGTCGACTAATCCGCACAGACCTGTTTGGCTTAATTAAGAGTAGATATTGCGGGGGGCTTGTCCCAGTGTCAGTCATGTTGAAAACTCAGCAGGGATCTTAGAAGACGCCGTACCTGTGTTTGATTAGCTTTAAACTGCTAAATATCGACATCTCTTACCCTGCGGGGAGTCTTTAAGTTTTTCTCCAGCTCTTTAACTTAAATCATACATTTAAAAAGTTAAGACTATTGACTTTGATTGCAGTCTTACAAATACAGCACTTCCAAACAAAGTTATTAGGGTCTAACATGGGAGTAGATTGGACACAATGTTTATGCTGAGGAAAACTGAAAAATACTGTAGGTGTTGGTAAACTCTGAAAAAACTACAGTGCTAAAGCTGGAATACCCAATTTAGAAACTATAAAAGATATGTAAAAAAAACAACAACAAAACTATGTAACTAGTTCCAAGCTCTCAACACATTCTCTCACAAAATCAATGAATTATTCTCAAAATGTTACTTAAAAAAGACTATTTCTGTTGCGACTAATTACATGATTCATGAAACAAGAAAAAGTCAGGTACCCAAGCTTAAGACAGACAGACAGACGCAAGACTCAAAAATATATGCAACCCTAACCAAGACTCAAATTGTGCTTCACACCACTAAAAACAAAACTGAACTGAATATCTACTATTATGGTTTTTTTGAAGTAGCAATTACTAATACTGCTTTGGCCCAGACATTGAACTTGTGTCATCTCTGTTTGACAAGATCCAGCCTCCGAAAATAACTTTGTCTTTTTTGGAGCAAACATGAAAAAGACCTTGCTGTGGTCCAAACTTTACTTTTTGCTTCTCCCCCTGCAGGTTTTGGCCATATACAGACATGATATGGCAGTGGATAGCGCAGCCCTGTTTTGCCTCCAGTAAATTGAATGTCACCGCTAACATAAGCAGGGAGCAAGGCATTAGTTTCAGCGCTTGTGTACAAATTCACTGTTTTTTTCCTTCTTTTTCCCTTGCTTGCATTGCTCACTGAGGTGTCTCCTCCTTTGACAATTAGCACACCAGGCTAAAACCAGGCCGTGAATAATGTCCGGTGCGTGTGACAGTTGTTGTTCTGTGTGATATTCATTAATAAGCCACAGATTGCTTTCTGGACTCTTGGAAAGGTTGGTGTTTGGGAAGGTGAGGGGGGTGGAAGAAGTCAGTCCCTCTGGAGAAAGTTGTTCTTTCATGTAGGTCCCAATAGATTTTATCTCATTGTACGCTATCATGCACACAAATGACTTGAGGTAAACAGCTTAGCGTTACCATAGCAATCCCTGTTGTAAGCATTGGTAAAAAGGAAAACGCGTGGACAGAAAACCCTTAGCATAAATAATAGTTTCGACAGCTTCCATGAACCACTGAGGCGTGCATCTCCGTAGGGATTGCAAACAATATTTAATTTGCTGGAATAGACTTGCACCTTAACAACAGGGATAATAAGTCAAGATCTTGTTAATTGACGAAAAGTTTACAAAGAAGGTGCTTTGATAAGAGCGGAAGAAACGCACAGTCAAATCTTAACCACTTTATTTGTATTGCACATTATATATAACCACTGTACCTAACTTTTAATTTTTCGTTCATAGATACATAATAAGATAAGATATACTTTATTAATCTCACACTGGAGAAATGTAATGTAATGTCACATTTGGCATGGATAGAATCACTCAGAATGTTAAAGGTAAAAAATATAGTCTGTGCAGGATTTAATTCTGTACAATAAAAAAGTGGCAATACAAGAAAGAGTGGAAATAGCAGTGGAGGTTTTTTTTTTTTTTTCAGTCCTAGTGCATTAGTGACTTATTGTAAAAACTAACAAACTCTTGTCTATGTAACAAATCAGACCACAACATGCTGTCTTTATCTTGTAAGAAAACATTTTATCTATTGACAGCTGATTGGTTGAGTGGGGGCTGGCATTCTCTCACAACTTTAGATCAGCTTTTTGCAGCGAAAGTGGCCAAAAATACATGCATGTAAATAAATGCATGTGAAAACTAGTGATAGAACCAAACCGTTTTAGAGCCAGGAAATAGTTTTACATGGTTTTTATTACATAGATATATTTTTTGCTTTCAAAGTCCAGTATTCACTCACGCGTATAACAGCCAGTTTATCATTGCAGAATATTCCTTTTTGGTTATCGATACTCGCCTCTTGTATGCTTTAAAACTTGCTTTTGTTCAGCGCTGTAAATAGTCCCTAAACAGCTATGAAGAGGTCATTTCCTACAAGCAGCTCGAGTTCTCAATGCAAAGGAAATCGGTAGTTAAAGCATAAAATACTGAAAGCCATAAACAGAAAAAGTGACCTCCTCTGCAACACCCAAATGACCTCAATCTTCCTTGTGGACGAGAAAAAAAAAATCTCTAAAATTTATGTCTTCCACTTCCTAATAGTTTTTCCAGCTGATTTTTCTTTCCCCAAAATTGCCGTCTTCTAAGCGCTGACCCTTTCACCCCATGCCTGCGATTGTCTTACACTAAATTGTACAGTAATGTGCAACCCCTTCGAAACGCTATAACTTCTGCATTCATTGTTTCATACAGGAAGCCGGCAGAGTAAATAGTGTAACTGAGAAAGCATGTGTGTACGGCCAGGGACATTGTCATAGCACATACAGGGCCATCAGCAGATTGTATAGATCTCTAATGATTTGAGCTTTGCAAAAGAAAATGAAAATGCAGTTTTATGTCACACCGGTGCCATTTACATAATGCCAGTAATGGCTCACATATGATTGTGCGTGGTTCTTTACGGCAGTGGGAGAAATGAAGTGGAGAAGGCTGGTTATTGGAGGAAGCGGATTGGGTCTTTAAGACAGAAGTTAGTTAATGTTGATATTCCAAATTTCTCTCCATAAAAAGGGCTTCCACTATAGCAAGACTCTGTTTCAATTCATTCCAACTCCTATTTCAGGAATGGAGGTGCTCATTGTAACTTTTCTTGTGCAGATACCAACAACTGCTTATTTCCATGAAAATGTTGCTTTAGCTGCAACATTTCACTATTGCATTAACTTCCAATTTATAATTTTTTTTATTTGTCCAATTTTTATTGCGTTAAAATGGTCTTTGCTTCTCTCCATGAAGATAGATTATTATATACAAAAGTACAGAAGATAACTCAACTAATATGTTCTTTTGAATATCACAATGCAATATTACTCATAATAATCTGCTATTTGGCTTTTACCCCGGTATTTACTATTTGATAATCATCTCTCTGTAGTTTTGAGTGTGGAACAACCTTGGTGGTGGCGTGGGGGTATAAAGTAAAAGGTAACAGAGTGCACTTTCTGCCCTAAAAAGGCAGGGCCTGGACGTGGAATGCCACAAGCAGCTGCTCGCGTCTCATCACTGGACATGTTATAAAGATAGCCCCACTTGGGTTGAAATAATGCCACCCATTCCTGTCCCAAAGCATGCCCTATTGTTCACACAGAGGCCGCACTGGGGAAAATGTTTAGGGACTCTGCTCTATATCCGCTTATGTAAAGCATTTTTTACATTTTGTACCTACAGGGAAAGGACAACACGTTTAAATCTTCAATCAAAGAGATGTCATGCTGATTTATAGCTACATAAAACTTTCCGAGCCAACCTATTTGCCATCTTTATGTTGTGTTCAATGGAAAATCTATGTTGCATCATAATTTAATATGTGAGAAGAATGTTGCTTAAAACACTGTGAGCGTGCAGTGGCAGCAGTTGAGCCTCTTGAGGTGAGAGGGAACATTTGACAGAGGTCTACAGTGGTGTGAAGGATTATGTGGCTCTGCTGAGGGCTGTAGTGCAGTAGGGGGTCTGATACTTATCTCTCTGAACTCACTGTGGCTTTTCTACTTGTTTTTTCCATTGGGCTGACCACAGACACACGTACAGTGTCTCAAGGTGGATGTGAAGCGTTCTTAGGTTAATAATAGCAGCGGCTGCAGACCCATTGTGCAGCTTAGATTGTTTTGATAACTGCACATGTCTTTTCCAGGTTAAGTATATAGTTAAATGAGTGTTTCAACTGTAACTTATTTCCCTCTCCTCTTTGTCTGTGTTTCAGCTGAAAGGAGTTTATGCACTGAACCGACCTCAGGAAAACCCAAGATGGCCGCCAAAAGGAAAGGTGGCCTAAAACTCAATGCTATCTGTGCCAAGCTGAGCCGCCAGGTGGTGTACGATGGTAGTTCCCAGAATGCAGAGGGAGACCAGAGCATAGCAGAGAACAGTGAGAGAGGCAGTTCACACTATGACGATAATGAGACCAACTTCCCTGAGAGTCTGAGCCTGACCCAGAGTCTGGAGGAGGACCAGAAGCGGCGCGAGGCCATAGAGAAGTGGGTGAACGGAGAGTACGGGGAGGAGCCACTGGGCGACTGTGACGACGAGGAGAGCTCTTTAAGAGTCAGCAATGATGAGGACTGCCCTCCAGAGGGCGTTTACATGGTACAGCCCAAAGGCTGCAGCGATGATGAGGACATCGCAGGGGAGGCAGAGGCGCTCCCCGGCCCTCAGGAAAAGACTTTCCATAACGACAAAGACACAGAGGAGAAGCCCCCCAAAGACCCCCCCTACATGCAGAGTGAGGCCCAGAGCCGGCCTTCGTTCTCCACCTCAGGTAATTTTCACCTGTATGAGTCCACATCCAACACAGTGCTCATCAAAAAGAAAAAGAGCTCACAACACAATAAAAACAATTATATTATTGATTATTTAAAGTCCTTCAAAGATGAATTTAGATGTTGTATAAGTAAAAAAAAGTGTGTCACTCACACTATTCTCCCATGGTTTTGGTTGCTTCCTCAGTAACAGAATCCCCTGCATAAACTGTGCTGTGACATTTCTCGAAGCTCAGTGAAATGCTACCTTTCAGAGAAATGCCCCTGTTGGCTGTGGTTTTGTGCAGACAAATCACCACCAACCAGCATGTAAAAAATGTAAAAACAGGTAATGGGTCCAGTTCCAGTGTTGTACTCAATAGCCCCGCACTGACTGGACTCTGGAGAGCAGGTGACATATACTTAAGTGAGCCTATTATTGGAAAGAGCCTCCCTGCTGCTCCATTATGAATAGCCAGGCACAGACTCAGGGGGACTGGGGAACTTGTGTGTGTGCGTATGAACAAATGCATAAATGGAGTAGACGTACAACATGCCTCTGTCTGTGCTCTGGCAGCAGCTGAGGGCCAGAGCGCATGGCTGGTCCACGCTAAGCTTCATATTACACACGGATTACATACTGCGTCTTTGATTTTCCTCTAAGCTCACAAAAGTTAACCACTGCTCCAAGCTCCTCTGGTATAAAGCACGACTGAGGAGTTTCTGGAAAGCACCTTTTAGCGCATTAACTTGAACAGTGAATATGTGCTGTGAATAGAATAGTATGTGTTCGCTTTATTTTCTGCTGTGTAGAGAATTTGCATTAAAAAGTAAACCGCAAAATTATAATTCCAACTACCATTGCATCACAAAACTGCTCCGACCACAATATATTCTCACTCTCACGCATTTCTGCCTCCTCAATCACTTAATTCCGCTTACAAAACTAATCAAAGTAGTATAGTTTTGAACTTTGCCATCTCAATAAATACTCTTATCTCTGCACTTTCAACTATGTTTTATGAAATTACTCTAAAATTGTACTCATGATCACGATAACCCCATGTGAAATCATGCAATGACATTTCCACTGATATAATTTCCCATTATCAGACTGATAAGATTTCTTTCTAAGCAGAACATATTTACAGCACCATCTTTTTGTGCATTTCTACACTTCTGTGACCTTGAATCGCTGTCTCTGCCGCATGCAAGGCACCCTTTGTTAAAAATGAATTCTAAAAGCCATAAAAACACGCTCAATAATGAAACGTAAAGAGACAGGCAGAAGCAGAGAAGCATTGTGCAGGTGGAACCGGTTGTTGCGGTACAAACGACAACTTTTGTTTTTCACCTCACTTCTCAATCTTTCATCTGCAGACATGTACAACCCTTTTGTGACAGCTTATCTTTTTGATTTCTAGTATACTTTTGGCCACACACAGATACCAATTGAGAGCAGGGGCTTCTGAGAAAACAGGTTTCCGAAGCAGCAGTCTTTGTGGTTTTAATTAGTCATTTTGTGTTTATTTTATGAGCACTAAATATGCATTGTCTTCCGTCTCTTTTTTTTCTACTTACTCTACTAGCGTGAATGTTTAAAGACTAGCACAAGCTTTCTTTTCTTTGTTGATTGTAACTAGGGCATCTATATTGCCGTGTTTTGCCTTGACGCACAATTAAAACATTTTTTTTCTCCCTCTCCTCTTCTCGCCGCTGTCTTTCAAAGGCTGATGCGGAGTGCACACAATTATGCATATAAACATAGTGGCTTAATTATCTCGCACAACATCAGTGACAATGTAATTAACAAACATTGCAAGATCAATGAGAGAAAGTGCGACCTTCAAAACATTTAACTCCTCACGCGGCTGCGGCGGCGTGCGGATTCCCCTATCACACCCCAACCCTGGAAAACTGTTCCTAGATAAATTAGATGGCGCATTAGTCGTTGGAATGAAAAACAATGAATTAAAAAACCAACAGAATCGAGATTGTGATGGATCAAACAGACTTGACCACGACTTCCATTTGCGATTCGGGGTTCACACGGAAAGGTTATTGTTCATTTGGAGCCGTTTTCAAAGCCCCCCTATTTACTGGCTGTTAATTAACTAAGCAAACAGGGTGGAAGTTTGAAGCGACGGCAGCGATGTGCACTTTAGTGTGTGTCAAATTAGGCCCAACCCGTGCACATCATGTCATTTATTCAAAGCAGCTCTATTAGGATACCAGCGGCCATTTAAACAAACACACTTATACTCATTTGCTCACATAAATGCAAATGACTTTTTCAAAAGTCTTTAAATTAGTGCGGAATGAAGACATAACCCTAACAGCGACTCTAACTCCAGCGCGACAGCTTTTGTTTCCAGCTTTTGGCCAAAATTGGAAAAACAAACTTTTTCTCTAGAATGATCCTTTCTCTTTTGAACTCGCTTGCAAATAAAAAAATTATAAAAGAATATTTGTAGTTTTTTTTAAACATTTAAAGCAAGGGTATGCCACTTTCGAACCACAAAATAATGTCGTTTCATGAAATTGACCTGTTGGTTCTGTCACTAGTTTTCACATGCATGTTTTTTCTGGCCTCTGACACATCTTTTTAGGCAGAAAATAAAAAAGAGTGGACAACTCCTGCTAAGCCAATCAGCACTTAAGATAAAAAAATAATGTAGTCCTGGTCCGTTTGTTTCCTATTATTTTATCTATATATTTAGTTTTTTTTTTATTTGGTACCCCAGTTTTAAGAGGAATGCTGTGAAATCTCCACAATGACTAAATCAAGTTCCCCATAGCATTGTGCTTGAAAGTGTCACCCTACAATCCATGGTGGCTGCAGATGAGTCCATATATAGCCCCCGCACGGCCCTTATCTCAGTCACACCTCTGCCTCTCAGCGGAGCCTGTCACACCGACCGCCATGTTTGGTCAGCGCCACACGTTTCCAGCCACCGGTTATCGGCGTCCAGCTCAGAAATGTACTCTAATTGCCTCAAATGCAGACAAGGACGCTCTGTTTAGTGTGCAAACTTCAGCATCGCGAGGTGTCGAGATATGGAACCACTTCTGTGCAGATTTGTAAGGGCTGAAACTGAGGAAGTCAAAGTGAAGGGAAGTGTATGATGGAGAAAGTGCAAATGATTCAAAGTTAGTAATTATATAGTTTTTATCTTGGTTCGGTTTTATTTAGGCTCGGTTGAGTTATGGTTAACTAATGGAAGAAGCAGAAAAGGTCTTGTTTTACTTACAAACCAAAATACATGACATGAGATTCTGCATTAAAGCTGGGGTACCTTACTTTTGACCCACAATGTTTTGTTCTATCACTATTTTTCACATTCATGTATTTTGTCCTTTTTCAGCCCAAAGCATACTTACAATTATACAGTATTGTGTAATAATTGGAACCATTTCTATAGTATGCATCACCTTCATGTTTAAAATCCACTAACCACAATATATGTGTTCTTATTGTAGTAAAAAGAGATTGAGACATATGACAGCGTTGAGAAATATTTAGTTTTAATTCCAAACAGTTCTCCTGGGCCACCACCTGGAGTCACATGACATTATTAACCAGCCGGCGATAAGGGCTGAGTGCAAACCTCATTTACACAGTGTTTTGTAAAGGTTATCTGTGGTCGCCTCAGTCATAATCCTTTCACGTCCAATCATGGGGCTTTCAGTGATAGCATGACACTGATGAGACTCCAGCTCATTTTGAGGAGAGCACGATAAAATTACAACAGCAAATAGAATATGAACGTTTATATCTGTTCTTGCATGAAAGAAACCCGAGTCTTTTGTGTCAGAATGGCCACTTTGCTCTCGACATCAGGAATAATCTAGGGTTGCATACAATTACAGAGCCATTGAACTAAAGATGATGTCAATACTTCTCTACAATATACTTCACAGTGTTCCAATGTATGAGACTGAACAGGACGATTTGAACCAATTCTAAAAACGGCCATTAGATTTAATGATTTCAATTTAAAGCTTTCAAAACACAAAAACATTAATTAAATTATAAAAAAATCCATTGAACAAGGTCCCAGTTTAGTTTCAGCACTAGTTTTCACATGCATGTATCTTTGGCCTCTGTCTTATCTTTAGATCAGACAGATAAGAGAAAAACAGAGGACCACCCTTATTCAGGCCAAAGCGTCATACAGTGACTCACAGGGCTCTTTCTTACTAATAAAAGGGAAATGATAACCTGTTCTCTAATCAGATGAAGACAACACAAAGACAAAATCAGACAAAAAAATCAGATACTTCTCTGTTGGAACAAACCAAATTATGAGAAGAAAAAGTGGTTGTCCTTAGAAATAAGAAAAAACAACATTATCTCATTGGGCGTATGAGATAGCTGTTCCCTTGCTTTTTCTATGGCAAATTTCAAAGAGTGCTCCAATCAAGATAAATTCCACTTTATTCATGTACTTATCTTAGAGAAGCAGTAATCCCAAAGAATACATAATGACGCTGTTTCCTAGAGATTTTTCTCTATTGGATTGTACGTACTGAATGTAGTTTTGATGTGGATGGGGCCTAACTTTAGAGCGACAGTATATGATACTCCTGGACCGAACACAGCAACATATGCAGCACAGGAGCAAATTCATCAAGACATTTGGTGAAAGGTGTATACCCTATGAAACAGATCCAGTTTCATAGACATTTTGTTTACTGAAGTTTTTAAGTTAACACGAACTTTTACAAACAACCACATTTGTATTTCACAAAATAAAACAAAAAACGGCCCAATTCAGAAACAAATGTATAAACCTTTTATGAGATTTAGTTTACTTGTAGTATTAGTGGAAGGAGCAATTGTTAAAGTAATATAATACATTTTGTTGCAGTCAGTCTGTTATATAAATATTTCATTCAAATACAATAAATCCTCCGTTCAAATGTTTTAAGTGGCAAATGTAGAAGGAGAAAAAATACACCAAAACAACAAATAGAGAGAGGGAGAAATATAGTACTTCATCAACCTCCAAGTGTGAAGAATGAAAAATACAGTGGTGTGAAGCGAACTGGATCCCTCACTCAGGACTGAGGCCAGCGGCGGTGTGTCAGCCTGTGGTTAGGGTACATGTGAAAACAACGTAGATTTGCTCAAGCGATCGGCTGCAAACATGGCCGTATTTCCTCTCAAATCCCTCATCCACTTCTCCTACATTTTTCATGCCCTTTCGATCCAGCTTCTCATCTTTCATACTGATCTGTCGCTCACGGGAGCCACCCTCCACAACACGGCCAGTGGAAATTTGGGGATTATTTTACACGCTGCACTGGAGATGTGAAAAGCCAGGGCCAGAGAGACTGATTTAGCAAGAAATTTGAGACAAGAGCAGAAATATTTGTGTATTAATTACGCTGGTGGTAGGTGGCTTTACCTCTGGGCCGATGATGCGTACTCTGCTTGTGAGGAAAGCAATAAATATGTAGGGTTTTACGTGACACTACAGACCTGCACAATTTAAATAGATATGGCTTTTTTTTGAATCGCTATAGTATACTATTATGCTTACCTCAGACACCAACTCTACCAACAATCACTATGTCTTTTCCCTTTCACTCAGTGGAGCCTTGCAATAACCTGCGACTTAATGGGCCAGAATTAATCTCAACATAATGCAATTAAGCTATACGTTGACGACCACACTCCTGCTGTGTCCTTGAGGAAGTTGTCCCAGTGTGGACTTTTCTATTATAAAGCTTCCTATAGATTTTTAGGCTTTGCAGATTAAGCCAGTTTGTTGCCTTGCTCGTTTCAAATTAGATGATTTGAGAATATTTGGGCTTGTTTTTGTCCACAAGCCCGTTGCTGTTTATCAAATTAAAGTCTGTATGCCTAATGAGTTCATCTGTAACTTTAAATGACAAACAGAGACTAAGCGGTGTGACATTTGTTGATCAGACATCAGTCAATGTGACAAAACAAAGTGATTCATAAAACCGATCAGTCAAAGAAAGTGTTGTCTATAATTATTTTGATCAATTGTATCATTCAATGTGTAAGGGACATTGCTTAATGGGAGGATTTGAAATCAGATGAATTTGTAGTGATCCTAATGACTGTATTCTCTTTTTGTCTAGGAGAGAGCTCGGTCCTGCAAGACTATGCAGCTATGTTTGGTTATGATGACCAACAAGTAAGGGATGAGCTGACCAAGAAAATCAGCTTTGAGAAGCTCAAAGCGTCTACCTCAGACCCCTCGTCCCTCATCAGCGAGGAAGCCTCCCGCCGCGCTCGCTTCTCCAAGTATGAAGAGTACATCCGCAAGCTGAAAGCCGGAGAAACCCTGCCTTGGCCCCTGCATGCTTCCCCTTCCAAACCAGATGACCTCAATGCAAAGATGACCCAAGACAAGAGCGGCTTGCTGCAGAGCTCCAGCTTGCCAGGAGCAGAGGCGCAGATCTTCCCCTCCAGTCTGGACCACAAGTCCCGTGGAGGACCCCAGGCAGCAGCCACACAGCCCCCCTCCTCTCTGCACATGTCCAACATGGCATCACGATCCTCCAAATATGACTTCTTTATTCAGAAGCTAAAGAGGGGTGAGAGTCTGCAGCCACAGAACGGTAACGCTTACAAACGTCCCTCTAAGTATGATCTGGAGAACGTCAAATACCTGCAACTGTTCAAACCTGATGGAAACCCTGACATGGGTGGGTCCATCGCCTTTAAGACTGTCAAAGGGGGGCGACCCTCCAAATACGACGTTAGAACAATACAGAAAATGATGCCCGGAAACCCAGAGGCCTCGCTCATGCCCAATGTCCTGGCCTCTGTCCCAGGGAATCCAGGAACCCCAGGGGTCCCCACTGCAGGGGCTGCTGGTGCCATCGCCCCGGGTCTCACCATGGACCAGACCGGACACCTCAGCTTCAGCACTGCTGAGTACCTCAAGTCCAGCTTCTCCAAGACTGACTCCATCACCTCTGGAACTGTGTCCTCTGTCAAGTAAGACACACACTTTTTATTATTTTTATTTTTATTTCAAATCTTCAATGATCAATCACTGGCTAGACTGTGTCCTTCACACTTATAGTCTCTCAGAGACACTAATGTACAGCCTGCGTCCACTTAACTGCTCCTGTGACTCTGTTAGACTAACACACAGGTAATTGCTATCTGCACCGCAGCCAACAGGAATGTAGTGTGAAATAGCGCATAGCGCCCAATAGATCCACAACATGATGAGTTGCGATGGCACATGGAGTGTTTACTCGCTGTAGTACTCCATGGAGACTGATTTAGCACAGTCATCGCAAAGTGACTGACTTCTTGGTTTGACTGGGGTGTAACAACTCTCCCCTTAATTACTTTGGAGCCATGACTAACCTGGCACCAGCCGCGGGGGGCCGTGTTCTGAAACTAGTGAAGAGGTTTGGGAACGGGACTCGGTGGACAAGGTTCTTCAGTGTCGTCTCAGTCATCGTGTCCCTGTTAGACTGGGGCAGCTGTGGCTGTGCCAGGTTGGCGGGTGCTGCTTGGCTAACACTGACATGGGCTGTGAGGAGAGTCTGGCAGCCTGCCTCCCCTCAGGGCCAGATTAACCTTGGGTCATCCCCCGTGCGGAGCGGCTCTCACTGAGCTAAATGCCACTGCTGAGAGCCAAGCTAGAGCAATACTGTGTAATCACACTTATCATATACACAAGGAAAAATGAGAAGCTCTTGTCTTTTTACCTTGTTAACATTAATTTTAGCGAGATAAACTTTCTCTTTAACAGCTGGGCTCAACCTCTTTTGGCTGAAGTCTTTCCTCTCCTTTTTGTTAGAGACTGATTGGAGACAACTTGACAGTATTAGAGCCAAGGCCCCTGGGAATGATCAGAAAAGACCTTTTCAGAGCTTTTCTTCCCATCCCCATTATGCCATTTTGCATACAAGCACTCACCAAAATACCCCCATAAAAGATTAATGTCCCTTTGCTCCAGCATTTTGCCTTTCATTGGTCGGGAGCCCATGCATCAAAGTGCACGGCTTCCACCCCTGATTCATAAGCCACATGAAAATGCTGTTATGCCACAAGAAAATGCATATTGATAGTGCAAAGTTTGGGAGCGGCTGTAAGTAAATATTGTGTCAGTTTGTTTTTATTAACAACAGGCAGGCCCACCTCACCATTAATCCTGTCTCTTTTGTGTTTGCTGTTGCATTAGAAATGGCCTGCCACCAGATAAACCTACTGGCGAAGATGTCAACGTCTACCAGAAATATATAGCCAGGTATGCAAATCCCTCATCGAGCCTCTCGCCGCTGTAAAAAAAAATAATGTCCAAAACACAGACAGCCACTTTCCCTGCCCCTGGAATGGTGTGCTTTGTTCACTCATTTGACTCGACATATATGAGAATGTTGAGCGCACAGTAAATTAATTAAGAAATAGTCAAATTTATGTGCTATGCTGAAGTGGGATGTAATGAAAGAGAAATTCCTTAATGGGAACTTACTGTAACGGCCAAAGCGAACATTATTCTGTAACATTAGCAGCGACTGAAAAACCAAGGATATGAAATGAGGCTATATCCACTTTAAATGGAAACCAACTGATCTAAAAGGAGCTCATTCACAGCAATAGCAAGCCGTGCCTTTGAGTGGCCTGAGAACAATGCCGTCCATTCTCAATTCATTCTCTATAAAGGTGATTATCACTTGTTTGTTTATTCAGTTTCTAAAAAGGAAAGAAAAAGCGCATTTGAAAAGTGGCGTTAATGATTACTTCTCCAAGCCATAACATGAAGGGCACAAATCAAAGCGCTGGCACTGACAGACACACACGCACATCCTCTCCGCTCTCCTCACACACACGCACCAGCCTTCCTTGGACTGATTACATTTTGCAAGAAGATTTAATTAAGGAATTTTTAATGAGGCTTCTGCTGGCAGTGCCAAGAACTGTTTTGATATTTGCGCTGCATAATGCATAAAATTTGTCTAAACATCTCGGTGGTTGATGCACAGGGAGGCTGCAGATAAGCCCAGATACACTTTCAATTTCCGTGTTGAGGTTGAGGAAAAAGAGCGAAGAGGAGGGTTGCAAAAATGGGATAGGAGGGTTTATAAAAAGGGCAAATGCTGCAAAGGGATTGTCGGCCTAATGGGTAATATTGCAAAACAAGCCTCCGAAAGAACGCGGCTTCGTCTACTGCGAGAGTTTGACGGTATAAAGAAATCCACTGCTGCCTGTGTCATACTTTTAAATGCTTTCATGCGCACACCATCAGCGGCGCGCTTTGATCCATGTATCCGTATTGTAACCAGAGATGCGCTGCAATCTCTGTGTGTCGTGGTGGCTATATTAATATTTAATCTGCTGCTGAATAGTGGCGTGCCCATTAGGCCCCCTGATGCGGCAAGAGGGAATTGTCCAGAGGCAAAGTGATACAGCTGGGCAATGAGCAGCGAGGGAGGGGGTGCGCTCTCTGGGGACGCGGGCCTTTGTGTGCGTAAGTGTATTTGGGATGTAGGTTAAATAGTATTGTATAAAACAGGTGGGGAGTCTTTTTGTTTCAATATTAGACATAAGAGTACAAACTACACGAGTAAACTTTAGGTATATTTGGTTATCTGGGCGCGATCTGTTTTGTTTTTTTGATTGCGCTATATGTAAATTCATGAGCCATATACATCCGTAACTTACTACTTAACTAGTGAGATTAATGTAGTCATCTTTACGGACATGGATTACAAAGCGTTTCACAATTTGGTGCATTTTTCCACATTTTATCAATCAATTTCAATCAATTTTTTACTTTTTCTATACAGAGTTATTCTAGCATGTACTTTACTTCCATTATACCTATTTTGATAGGTTGGACCTTTTCCTGTTTAATCAATTTTAGTTTTAGTTTGATCATTTTTCTCCCCCGTCACAACATATGCAAAATAGCCTTCTGGTATACATTTAACACTGTCATTACGAAAGCAAAATATGCTTAAACTCCTTTTCTCTACAAGTATGATATAAAGGCATTGGCAAAGACATCTAAAAACATTGTTGTGAGATAATCCGAACAAGGCAAAAACAGACAGGAAAAAAAGCGTGGTTGCCCCCTCCTCGCTCCCCCTCTTTTCCACTGCAGACGGAGCTCTTGGCAGCGGAAGAGCAAATGTTTATTTGTGTGTTTTTGCTCGTAATTGGAGGATTTTAAGAGTCATCATCATCAGGCTTATTATCCAGGCTATAAAAGTGCTGTACTGTTGCAAAAAGCGATGAAGATTTATTATTTTATTTTTTTTACTAGAAACCGACTGAAATGTAGAGATATAGTGGAATGAATTGGAGCTATCTGATGTCTTTCTGTGGTTAACCTGCCCTCATTTAACAAGGTTTTTCACGGCTCGGTAAAAGAAATACAAGGTCCCTCTTTGAGTGCGTGGAGGGAAAAGGTTTCACAGTAATAAGTGTCTCTTTGGAAGTAAATGGAGCTAATTTGAGTGGAATTGGTGTGACAGACGGGCAAATTGTGGCGGCAGTGTGGAAAGCAGGAGTCGGTCTGATAGGGTGACAAGGGGGACTGTGAAGGTGAACGCTCAACAATGGATTTGAAATATATCTCTTGTATTAAAACAGGTTTGTACTTATATTTATGTGAGTTTTGGTCATGTTTTGGTGTTTTGCAGGTTTTCCGGGAGTCAGCATTGTGGCCATGTGCACTGTGCATATCAGTACAGGGAGCACTACCACTGCATGGACCCAGAGTGTAACTACCAGGTGAGCGTGAGTACCTCATCCTTTTTGAACACTGCCCAAATACACATTTTCAACAACAATGTGCACTCGGAGAGCACATACTGTACCCCGCCAACAACACAGATCATCTTGAAATGTTCTGCAGAAAATCGACATCATTTCTGTCCTTTCTGACCAGTAGTTTTTGCACAACCCTGCATAAAAACAGGCGCACACACATTAAGATTAACGAATGAATAGATAAACCAAACAAAGCAAGTGTTGTTTGTAGCCATTACGATATGTTAGTGCTGTAAAACTCTTCTCTTCTTCTTACTTTTCTTCATTTACACAAAGTCATGCATGTTTGAATTTATTCTTTATACGCTCATTGCTTCAAAAATCCTGTTTTTGTCCTTCTCTCTTACACACTCTAGACAGACTTAAATATTTTCACAAACTACAATGCAAAAGGATGATCCATGAGTGTCATATGTCACTTTTTAGCAGACAAAAGCATATATTTCTTCTCAAATATTTACACTGCAATTAATACTGCACAGGTAGTCAGTAAACGGAGACTATCATGTTTTTTCTATTTCATGCAAAACAGGCAAGCGTGAGAAAAAACTACTTCTGGGTAGCATTTTTTACACTTCTGGAGTTTTCTTTCTTTGTTAGGACAGCTGAAAGAAAGGGAGGCTGCGAATGATCCGATTTTTTTTGTTTGGCATTAGCCTAAAGCACATACTGTAAGGTGCAGATGACTTTAGGTTGAGCTGAGGACAGAACGCAAAAGTATGTGTTAATCTCTGCAGTATATACAAAAACAGGAGTGTGTCATCTTGTCACACACCGTTTCACAGCGACCTGAAGTTTGTTTGCCTTTTGTGTGCTGGGTAAGCTAAGGGCAGGTCTCACTCACTGGAACAACTCGGTGTGACAGTTGGCCCATCATTAGAAAGGGTTAATTGTAAATACGAGACATTCTCATCTATATCTGAAGACATCTGCCGGTGCTTTTAATCCCCTCTCACATTATTAATCTTGTCCCGGTGCCAGGGATCGTCATGTATATGTAAGCAGCACAAAGCAGATGAGAATGCTCTGTTTGCCGAAGCATATGGCTCGAGAGAGTTAGTCAAACACCGATAGATTTATTCAAAGACTACAAAAATCCATGCTCCGTCCCTGCATGTTTTCCTTCCCTTTTTCTCCGCAGTTTTCTGAATGAAGCCGTCTTCAGATGTAATCTCCACTGTCTGCTCCCGATCAGTGAAAGATTAGTGCTCGATAAATATTGTTTATGTGCCCAAAGCATTACTGATCGCGGCTCACTTCACAGTCTGATGAGGAGACACGTTCTTGGAGGAATACAAAGGAAAATAATTTCGTGTCATTATTTAGAGCGTTAGTTCAGGTTTCCACAGCGATTTCCACGGTCAGGCTGCATTTCTCAGCTGAGAGGAGGCACAGATATGCATTAGGAGACAGACATATGAAAAACAAGCTGAAGGAAGTGCCCACGTAGAAGTAAGGTTATGACAATAAAATGGTACTTAGATAGAAGTCAAAT
>JAPMNZ010949915.1:0-17009 GCA_029875035.1 Pomatoschistus microps | reverse complement strand
GAGGCTGCGTTTGTGCTCCCGTTTTTGCTCCGTTTGCATGACAGAGCGCACAGACAAAGACCAGACAGGTACATATCAACTAGTCTAAGGTAAGGTAAGAACATATGTCAGTATGTAAAAACGGTGAACTATTCCTTTAAGACATTACTTACTTACATTAAATCACACATAGGATTAAAATCATAAATAGCCACAGTATATCAAAAAGAGTAACAATAAAAATCCTTCATAAAATAACATTATACTGTATTTAGGACAACATTCTTACCTGAACATTTTGGTACTGCTGAGGAGTGTAACTTCTGGTCCCAACAGGTGCTATGGGGATAAATGCTTGTAACTTTGCGCTGTTCTTCATGAGGAACGGGATGGAGTAATGTCCGCTCATGGAGGGGCTGACGAGCACCGCGTACCTGACCCCCAAAGACTCCATGAACCGAGAGAGAAGATCCACGCGGCTCTGGTCTGTCTTTAGGGACTCGGAATCTGGAGATTTTCCGTAACCTTCAGGAAAGACGACAAACAAAATACATGTATAACTAAAATGCAATAATACTTTCAAACTTGGAAATTTGATGATTTCATCCAAATTACTAAATTATTGTCGATTTATTGTTGCCATGTGCAATTAACACTTTGTCTTATACAGATGCAATTTATGATCAGTGTTAGTAATAGTGATCAGTAATACACATATTGTTTCATTTTGTGGGGATTATTTACGAAATAATGATGTCCGAAATGATTGTTCCCTTTCATGACAAGCTAAAAACACATATGAAACTGGAATGTGCATGAGGACATAGGGCATTATTGTTATTATATTTCAGTGAGCAGATATTGAGGAATAAAACCTTCTATAGAGGCGTATGGGAGGGCGAAAACTTAATCCATGACGTTATGTATGGTGATGATGATGAAGATGAAACCTCAATAAGACAGTGCAGATATGTCAGTGGAAAACATGCGGTCAACGAAAAGTTCCTTCTCAAGCTCACCCCACCGCCACGATACACACACACACACACACACACACACACACACACACACACACACACAAACTAGAGTAGACAACCACTTCCACAATGCAGCCGTGCTTGATACTATATGCGCGGGCATTTCCTAATCACAATCACACAGGGAAACTAAAACCCTACATGGCTCCTACACTTTCAAAATATTAAATATGTAAATAACTTAATTAGAACTGGAAATTAAACTGAATTTGTTTCATCGAATTATTCTAAGTCCTTATTGACAGCACTACCACATCCTCATTGAAATGTAACGGTTTTTATAATCTGTAAATTGTATGTATTTGTGTGTAACTTTTGCTGCTTCTTGTCCAGGACTCCCTTGAAAAAGAGGTTCTTTTCTCTTTTTCAACTGTAACTTTCCAGGTTAAATAAAGGTTAGATACAAAAGAACATAAACATTCAATTGTGTGTCTACAGAAAGTCTTATTGGAGAACATACAACTTGTACATTTCAGACCATAACGTATACTGTTCATCTAATTAGGAAAAATTGTATCTTTCTTAAGTGACCAAGGCCAAAAATACATGCATGTGAAGACTGTGGGAAAACAAACTAATTTGATATGATTTTTATCATATTTTTGTGGTTTTGAAAGTTAGGCTCTCCAACTTTATTTAACACTCCTATTTTGATTGTGTCTTTTTTTTCCAACAAGCTGTATTTAGGCAAGGCAAAGCATTTACCTGAAAGCTCATCTATTTTGAATAAATAACTTTAATAACCATGAAACGACTCAAAAAACAGAATTCAACAAAGTCAGATGCAGAAGTCGCTCTGAAAATAATTTTCACATAGATGAGATTAATAAAGTTAATCTTACTATGGAGAAATTTACATTCACATATGGATTTGTTTGTCCTGAGTCTAGATGGTAAACCTATTGAGAATGTTTGAATCTGCTGAAGTAGGCTTTTTGAAGTGATCCATTTTTACCCAGCCTGGTCCTACCACACCATCATACACATAGGAGGGTAATGAGAATTGACTGGAGTTTACAAAGGGTTAAGGCTAGGCTACATTTAACCATAATCAAGAATCTTTTAATATAATGTATTATGGTTGAAGCCATTTGAAATAATACAAGGGTTCTATCCAACACATTCAATGTATTTACTTTAATTATATTTACCTGGCAGATCCACAGCTAGAGTCTGATATCCATGAGTAGCTAGAATTGACATGGTTCCCAGTTCTTCCCATGTTTTGGATGTGAAGGCCTGGCCATGCAGCATGACAATCTGTAACCTTTAAACAAAAATAACAATTTAACATAAAAAATTTTTTAAAGTCCCTTGAAGTAACTCACCTTGGTAACATCTGCCGACCAGCAGCATCGACCGGTAATGCCTCTCTAAAGAACAGAGGGGGGTCTCCAGGAAGCTGTCCAGTGCGAATAGAGACGTTGACGCTGGCAACAAGAGGAGGAGAGGTGGCCGAAGTCTTCTGAGCGTCCAGTGAAGGTTCCATGCTGCCCTGGCGAATGGCTGGCAGCAGCAAATATAGCAGCAGTGTGGCCAGCAAAACCAATCCCAGAACAACAAGGCGATTACGCAGGAAATTCATTGCAAGACTTCTGGGATATATCTACAAAAATCATACAAGTTTTTTTTCTTAAAAAACACACCAATATAACAAAATGTACATGTTTGGCCCTGACAAGTCACACCAGATCAGGTTTAGAATAGAAAATAAGTATTGCATAGGAATAAGATGTGCATATTTATTTATTTACTATTCAGTCAGGTCTAAACATTTTGAAGAAATTAACAATTTTGATAGTTTTGATTCTATACACCATCACAATAGATTTTAAATGAAAATACAAAAACTCCAAATCAAGAGAGACGTGTGAGAATTATCAAACAAGGCTGTTCCCCACTTTGAGCTACAAAGATTTGCGACTATTGTTGCTCAGCAGGGCATATCACATGCTAGACAGATTCCAAGTGTGTTACCTGTATCTTTAATTATCGTTATATCTAAACATTGTATTCAAAGACATGGAGAAAAGCTGTCAAAGATGCAAATATAGAGAAATGTAAACATGTTCCATATTAACTAAGAAACACCAAAAGACCTGGAAGCTCCAGACAAGGATATTGCACTGGTAAACCTTAATTTTTCATGCAGTTGCACCAGTTTTTCTTTAGATACACTAGGCAACCAATTGCCATATTTCATAACAATGAGATGATTTCAAATAGATAGACTAGCTAATACAGCGGAATTAATAAAACATAAATACACATTTGGATACATTGTACACTATGTATTGATACATAGTTCATAACTTTGCAGTACACTAATGTTAAACAGACAGCTGGACAGAAAGGGTCCAGCTGTCTATTATGAATCCATTATAAAGGATTGTACTGGCCAAAATGTTGGGTGCACTTTGGATCAACTACCTACACATTTAAAATGGACATTAAATGTCCATTTTTAACATCGTTTATGACCGTCTTTCCATCGCCAATGACAAAAGGACATACTCACACACTAGTGTAGAAGCTAAGCCGGGTTACTGAGAGAGAGAAATGGCAGTGGTGTCCTCCGTCATGTCTCCTGCATCTGCGGTCTTCAACGACAAACTGTAGTCACGGTAAGTTACAACTCTGAGGTGCACATTTGGAACATAACTAAAATCACATCATGAGACCAATCATCAGTTTGTGTCGCAAATCAATGGATTTGAAGAAAGGTTCTGCTGTGAGCATTTCTTTAGTCTGTGGACCGTGCACTGGTCCCGCTCGATTTCCCGTCGGAGTAAATTTGGGGTTGCACAAAACAACGACGAGTATTGCGTCATTTCCTGGCACTTGTTTATTCATCATTTACATTTAACAATAACACAATATTGTTTGTGATTTAACTAACACCACTTGCTTGGGTTGGTGAAACTTTTACAAATAAGCAGAGAACGTACATTTATTTATTGGAAAATAACAATTCACATAATATGGAAATTAAGTTCCGTCCAGAACTACTTGCAAATTACACACAAGACTCTTCACCAACTACAGGGGTGTTCTTTACAATT
This sequence comes from Pomatoschistus microps, assembly GCA_029875035.1. Classification (NCBI taxonomy): domain Eukaryota; kingdom Metazoa; phylum Chordata; class Actinopteri; order Gobiiformes; family Gobiidae; genus Pomatoschistus; species Pomatoschistus microps. Next base: position 12,931 of record JAPMNZ010949915.1, on the reverse strand, counting down.
TTAGAATAATTTCCATTTTCTCTACACACAGTAATGACAGAACTGAGAGGCTGAACACTTGGCATATAAAATGAACAGTAACTGTAATTGTCTGAGGTCAATGGTTGTTCTGAATCCGTTTCTACTAAATTGATCATATCATTTTGATACACCTTTACTAAAAAATATACTTATTTCTCACTAAACTTGAGCATAATCGAGGCAAATGCATTAACTGACATACTATTAACTGACAAATTAAAATAACTGAAAAAATACTGAAAACTGTTTAATTCAAAGTCTAAAATGTGTGTCAAGCCATTTAAAACAACATGAGTTTGTCTTTCCAACCCACTAGACACTCACTGTAGTGAGAAGAGAAAGTAGTAAACACAAGATGAATTCCAGCAAAACAAAATAGTAAAGTGCATAAAATACTCCCTCTTTGCTCTAAGCAGTTCGTAAATAGAGATAGTTACAGTTCATTAAAAAAGGCAAATAACACTAAGAAAATACAATATTAACTACTAATTATAAATGAAAAAAAAATACAGGATACAATTAATATTAGTGCAGTCATTATTACAGAAACAGTACAGATTTTGATGTTACTGGTATGAAATACTACAAATACATATAATCCATGACATGTGTTGCCAGTGTTTCCACACACAGTCTTTTGCAAACAGACAATCCATTCTGTTCTTTTAACAAATTACTTCTGGAATAACAATGTCAAAATAATTGATGTAAACAATGCCATTGCCAATGTAAATAAAATGAATTAGGCAATTAAAGCTGGGAAATGTAAACAACAAAGCATAATTAAATGAGCATTTAGAAAATTAGGAATAAAGTATACGAAGAATTCTTCCTGATTATTAATTTACAAACAGCACATAGCTCACATAAGAAAGGGATATCAAAAATATTAAAACTGGCCCAGCCATGTTTTGTTGTGCTCATTATTGTCTTTCTGAGCATGCTCAGTGCAGCACAGTTAGGAGCCCTAGAGGAAACATGAGGCAGAGATGCCAGGCCGTCGTCACAGAGGAGGCTTTATTCAGTCCTCCTGCTCTCTGAGTGCAGCCCTCGCCTGTGTACCCAGTATAACACTGGCAATGGAAATGTGTGCGGAAGTGTGTCAGCTCTGCCTTTCCTACTGCTCCTCTCACCTTTAACTGTCCGCTCAGGCTGATGATGCTGTGGCTCGAGGAGTCGAGATGCAGATACACGTCCTGATCAGGCATTTTACGAAGGCAGCGACCGCGTGACTTACACAGGCTCTCACTGCACACTTCTGCTGCTGTCGACACGTTCAGAAGGTAACTTCCCAATGAGCCCATGAGATATTCGTTTAGATTAGAGCAGCTGGACTATAAAAACATAAATATCAGTGCAGAAGTGAATTAAGCAGAGACATAAGGCAGAACACTTACAGGACTGCTTGCATAAGATGTGTCTCCCCAGAATATTACGCCAGCTGCTCCCAGAGCCACGCTTTCACCAATGGTCGAGATTAGGTCCATCTGCAAAAATAGTTTAAACAGAAACATAGCTTTTGAATCCATTCATCCATTATATTCCACTACATTTGTTGATGGTAGCAGTCGAATAAACGTAGACTTCATCATCCACACTTCACCAGCTGATTTGGTTGCATCCTGAGGTGTTCCCAGGCAAGCTAAGAAATATTGTCCCTCCAGAGTGTCCTGGGTCTCCCCCAGTGCCTCATTTATAAAAGATGCCAGAACCCTCTTAACTGGCTCCTCTCTAGATGGAGGAGCAGCAGCTCTACTCCGATTTCCTACTCCGTGCCTAACCCCACCTCTCAAGGGAGTGCTAAGCCACTCAAAAGAGGAAAGACCTTGAAAAAGGACCCCCTTGAAAAAGAGATGGTTCATCTCAAGGGGTTATCCTGAAGAATAAATAATAAATAATAAATGCTTGCGTTTGTGAGCTTGTCCTTTCAGTTATGACCATAGACTGTATATATTAACGGACGTAGTCACGCCTATTTCCGCTGTTCTAACTAATGGGCCAAAAATTGGGCTTTCATAGAGTGCTTCAAAATGGCCGCGGGGGCTGGAAAATCTGCGCATGCGTCAGCCGGTACAAGCACATTCATTAAAACGAGTTACGTCCAAAAAAATTCACTCCCCTCAGCATTGACACATGTGGAACGGAGCTTTGGGCCAAGAGCCAACTTTCGGACCATCCTGTAATTACGTTTTTGAGAGGTCAGAAGATACATACATTTGCATTGAATAATTTCCTTTCCGGGTCCATGAGCCCCCTTGGCCCGGTGTGGTATTGCAAACATGTCAGCGCCCGTCATTTTGGCAACTTTAGAGCTGGGACCCGCCCCCACTGGTTATTACCCAATGCTCATGAACATAGGTGGTAACGTGTTGACTGATAAATCAAATTTTGAGTCTGCTGCCTTTTCACCACAACAGAAGATACCACATCACTGCATTGATCATACACAAACACAAGAGATGCAATCTTGTGATTACTTAATTGGATTCCCTGAAGAATCTAAAAGTGTTCCTTCCACTATCTGACCATAGATCAGTTGAAGTCAGCAGCCATACATCGTTCTATAAACACTTTTGGCAATGCACCGCTTTCCCCTCCGGAGGTAGACTGTATAGCACAATTCATACACAAGGCAATTCATACTCAAATGTTCCCCAACTCCCTGTGAAAAGCTCTACCTGAGGTGTGAGTTGACAATCCGTCTGACAGAGGGCTCTGGAAGATGCTTCCAGCAGAACCTCATCATACCAGCTTCCTCCCCTGTCAGCGAATCCAACTCACAACCTGGTGGTGACCTGTTGACAGCGCCGCCCCCACTTTACCAGAACAAAGTTCATCATCAATTTTGCATAATTTTATCATTTAAGTATAAGAAAAAACACTAACCTCAGAAAGAGGTGTTGTCTGACCGATGTAGGTGGGTCGGGTGTAAACAAAAACAGGGCGGGTAACACCCTTTCCAACAGATGCTACGCGAATAGCCTCTTTCACTCTGTTTCGCACAAAAAGCCTGCCATGTTTGGTTGAACGCAGAACAGGACCTATGTAAATGGAGGGGAAAAGTGCAGTGGATTCCATCCACAGCCAGTTGAGCTGGTCATTGCGGGACATTTCCCGGTCTGGGCAACGACCTGTGTAGTTATCCAGACCATTCTGATAATTATGGTTATAACAGTCAGGAAACAAATAGAAGCCCCACAGTTGATTAGGCCTCAGGTTTTTGGCATATTTTAGAGTCTCATGCATGAATTTCCGAGCAGCCTGTTCAAACTCTTGGTGAGCCACTTTAGCCACTTGTTCAGTGCCCCAAGTGGGATTGCTTAGTGCAACTATCTCTTTGGACTTATTACGATAGATATCTTTAATGTCCCAGTTTCTGATCCAAAGAGGCCTCCACTCCTCCCAGTCAATTACTGCCAGTCCCTTTGCATCTGGCTCCCTTATGTACTTCTGCACCCCCTCAGGCATCTTTCCATGGTGTTGAGTGATGTTGGCCAGTTGTGGTAGTCCTCCATTAATCGAGTTTCCTCCTTGCTTGTAATAGGGATACAGACCAAGACGCTCCTTGTAAAAAATAGTGAGGTTTTGTCGAACAAATCCTTCGTTTGGAGACGCAACAATATAAAACTGATTCAACGACAGAGTTACACGGTGGCGAGGGTGACAGTCCTCTGTGGGCGCATTCCAGACAAGAAGAAGAGGCTTCTTTGAATATAATGGCCATCTTGTCTGCTTTGGGTCAGCTGAGCACAGGACAGTGATCCATGGACAAGACAGGAGGACAACAATGTTAAGATAAAGCTCCATGTATGCTTCCAGTCTGCTTTTTCTATAAAACAAAAGAGATTTATAAGAAGGATACCTTTCATTCACAGAAAATACAATCACATGCTTCACATTACTGGTATTTTGTAATTCATGGATTTACATTTCGTAACCTAATAACATCTCAGCCTCGAATTAGGGAGGTCGGTGAGAGTTGACTTCAGCCACTAACGATACATATGAACACGAAACAAACTTATTATTAGCTTTCTTTTACCCTTAAAAGACTATGAACTCAATAGTACGTTTTTGTCTCATACCTGTTCCGTCGTGGTGGCACAAGTTTCCACATACAATCTGGAAAAGGACAAATGAAACATATGGTATGCCTGTCTTCTCCACCGCTGTGCCATGAGATTAAAAGAATAACACCCACCATGCCATGCTTAAGACGTTTACTTTGAGAGCACACTTTAACAAAAAGTACGTCCGAACCATAGATCTATTATAATAACAGTCCGAACAAATAAGAACTGCAGAAGGAAATGTGAGGCAACTATGGACTCGTCCATTTCCAGGTGTGGGTGGGTAGGCTATGGATGTGGGTATATGTCATAGATTGTAAATATTTGATATATGGCTCTAGTTTAGATTACATATGCTCCTTAAAGCCACACCATAGGTGTCACTCTGCATATTCAAAATACTAAAAGTGAGGAGTGAAAGGGAGAAATGCAGGATTCAAGAGTCTCCACCCCTCTCCTTTACTAATACATTTGGTCTGTTCCACAATGTTTAACCCTTGTTGCACTCCTACTTCAAAAAATAACTCCCACAACTGTAGTTAAAATCATTCACGTATCCCTGTTCTGCTTTTTTCCACAGGATATAATTATAATAGAGAATATGCATGATTCATCTGCGGTGGGAGGGTTGGATCATAGATGGCTGGTCATAACTGTCTATGGGAACCATGGATCATTAATGATATGGGCACATATCATTTAACAAACATTTAAAAAAGGGAAACTTGGGAGCCAAATAAGTGTTTTCTGTGTGTGTGGGTATTGTTTTGTTTTAACCTTTTTATGGAGGAATATATGTATTCTAATTTTAATTATTATATTAATATGTGTTTTTTTGGTTTTGTTTGGGGTGAACCTGGTTGAACCAAAACTGGACCAAATATCTTTTTGACAATTAATAACTGGGACAGAAACATCGAAACATGAGAGGGGCAGCAGTTTGCGCTAGATAAAGTTGGTACAACAAAAGATACATAAAAACACACATCTTTACACATTTCAGTGTTTCATAATGTATTTAAAAATTAACAATAAATTAAAAGTGTGAAACATATGCAGCATAAAGCAGCAAAGAAAACAAAACATGATTTCATATTTGACACTGGTCCTGTACACAAGTTTACACTGGTCAAACTGAGATGGCAAAGTCATTATGTTCACTGTCACAGTCCACTTGATTGTCAACTCAGCTGGATCCTTTACCATCGTGCATGCGAACATAATTCACACAAAAACCATTATACTTTCCACCTTCAGCTTGGACAGATTAATTCACACGTAATGGTGAATCCTCCAAGAAAAGCAACCTGCAGCCAAAGCAATCTGCCTTTGTTGATCTTAAACCAGCGTGCGCACTCACCAAGAAATTTCTGTAAACACTTTGCCCAATTGGCACAGTTTTAGTTAGTCACCAGTGACCTATGGTGTGTCTGTCTTACAGCACACTGGGCCAGATCACATGCAGAGGCTTAAAACAGCATCAGCCTGTCTGCATAGGGACTTCAGAAAGGCCAGGAAATCAAGATTTTTTTCAAAAGGTGGTCAGTCCTCTGCTTTGGACCACAGGACGGAGTGGACAGTCCTCTGTTGAGACTCCACCATATCAAGCTTCACAAATGACAATTGGGAAATCTACATGAATGCATGGGTGATCCAGCTTAATAATTCCCTAAAAAAAAGACAGGAGTTTAGAACTAACAACAATAAGAGAGTGAATCTTTATTAGATCATGTACATACCTGAGGTGTAAGATTCTTTTGAACTCGTTTGAGCTTGGCCTTTTTCCGGCCATTCTTTGTCACAATCGTTTCTTCATAAAACTCATGCGCCAAGTCTCCGTCTTCATCAAAGAGCATAGAGCTGAAACAAAATCAAGCGTTTACTTACCATAAATCATTGATATCATCAATTCTATATTCAGACTCATATATAAATATTTATTCTAAAAAAAGAAATACAATGTTCAAGAATGGGAAATGTGTCATCATGCTTCTGGTCAGGATAAAAGTATCCCTTACACAAGGTTGTAGGAACTTGAGTCAGCAGAATTGTACACCACAAAAGTAGCTTTGTAACAAATGCTGCAGTCATCAGTATTTTCAGACTCAAAACATATCAAAAAGGGATGGAGAATAAAAAAATAAATGCATGCACAAAGACATTTTTTGTCAGTAGTTTAAAATCAATGTAGAATTAGACCTAAAATCAGGAAAGCAATGAGAATATTAACAATTGATGAGTGAATTAGTATATATTCGAAATACATACAGTCCATAGTTCTTACCTGCGTCTAGTGAATACAAAAGGTGTTGCACCTTGAAAACTTTTAAATCTTGAGAGTGTCTGTTCATTTGTGTCTTTAACTGAATCATCAACACTGCTTGAGCCAGAAAAAGGCCAGAATCCCTTGGATTTGGAGCCACTACCCCCCATCTTTAGCTGCAGCACATTATATTCCTGGATCTCAAACTGCTGATGTCCAACTGCACCAGATGATGAACTGACCTACAGGGTTCAGAACGATAGACCTGAAATAGACAAGTGACAGTAAAGATGACAACCTTATTGCACTTATATATGGGCAAATGAAAGAGGGGTATAAAAACAAGCAAACACTCATGAAGTACACACATGAAGCAGCGTTAATGTTGAAGAAAACAGCATTAAGATACACATACTGTACACCACAAGTGGCATACTATTTACATTGGAAACAACCACTGCCTGCTATAAATCAAGAGACAAATAAGAGAGTTTGATCATCAGTGGTTCGCGGTAACAACAAATTTACGTTCTTAAAAAGAGAGTATTGACCCTGTACCACTAGCTCTTTAGGCGTTAGCATTAGCCTCTGTAGCTATTCTGAATCTACAATATCACACCGCAATCGGCGTTTAAGAGTATTAATAAACAATACACACTCTTTGGATAGATCACGTTCCAAATGCAGTATGTGAACACAAACCTTAGCGGCTGTCACCAAACGGGTATAAACGTAGTATTTTATTTGTCTTGATGGTGAGCTAAAGGCATAGCCGCTCCGCTAACGCTAAACCTGCCTCGACTGTTGATACTTGTGGACATCCACGCAAACTAGCGCCGCCTAGTGGATAACATACTGTAACACTATGGTAACGCCATGTCAGAGGAAGATGAACAATATTTTGTGAACTATAAGTTCACAGGATGTTGGTCCTTTGCCAGCTTTGTTGTCGTGAGTGTTTAGTTCATTTGCGTGAAATAAAGTCAACAGTCAAGCTCTGATAATGGTAAACCATAACGGAAATTGTCCCATTCATTATTATTTGTATGAGTGTTCTTTTTATTCCTACAGTTCTGTAATACGCAGCGACACTGAGGGATCCCAAAGAAATTGATATACTGTCTCTGGATAAACAGTCTTTGAAAAAAGCAGGAGGAAGCCCTCTGTCAGGACAATATTCAAGGTTATGTCAGGTTTGTGAAGGGCAGCCAGATCCATGAGTGCAGCCCACTCACAGGAATTCAAGTTCTATAAAAAAACATCCAGAATTAAGAAGATTAAGATGCAAGAAACTTAAAATGATTCTAGCATATAAGCATTCAAGTATAATGAAAATGACCAACTGTGATCAGGTGTATTAGTTTAATTATGGTCAAATCTAAAAGGTAAACACTTTATTTACAACAGCTCTGGTGGCACAGACACAATATCATAATGTATTAGGTCTGAGATCTTTGTTATTAATTATTCCTTTGGCTAAAAGTATTCATTTCTAATTGTACACATATATTTACACACTTTAAATGAATATATTATCTTTTCTAACAAACGGAAATCTATTAAGTTAAGAAATTAACTGAGGCTTTTTAACTTGGCTATGGCAAGCCCCATCCTGTCTCGAGTGAGTGTGTATCGCTCCATAATATGTCGAACATGCTCCTCTTCTTCACGCTGCAGAATTCTCAGGAAGTTGCACAATTCAGGATAGCTAAATGCGTCCCACTGTTAAGAATACAAATTATTTGCATTACATTTTGAAAGGTTCCACAAAAGCAATTATTCTTGAAATTAGATGAATAGAAATATAAAGAAATAGCTTACATCCACTTCCCCAGTTTCATTCTCTTTCAAAACAAGACTGAGGACTTTTTCACTGGGGCCGGCACACAAACGCAAGTACAGGGGCCGCTCATCCTGACACAATTTCCTCATTAACACTAAAAAGAATGTAAATGTCACTGGTTTGTAACTTTCACCTCATAACGTTATTCATCTTACCCTGGTTTTGTCTCTCAGCCCGCTCAAACAGAGCAAATTTAGCTGGGTTGTCCATCACAGTGAACTTGTTGAGCAAGGCCACGATGACTTCTTGGACTTGTGTTTGTGAACTTATGTGCAGTTGTTTAGCAGTGTCTTTGGGAAGATAAAAAGATGTGCGCCGCCTCGTCCTCTTGTCCCACTGGCTGTGAGGCGGGGGCAGTGAGATCGGGCGAATCAACTGGAAGTGCACCTTGATGAAGCCAGTGTAGGAGCCATCTTTATGCTGCAGGGCACCGAAAGTAAGTATGAGTAAAACAATCACGGAAAAGGTTACCAATCATTTGGTAACCTTTTCACAAGTTACCAATTGAAAAGGTTGGATTTTTAATATAATTATTACAAGGCTATATAAATAAATCTCTTTTTCATGGCTTGTCTTCCCACTGTGAGACCTGGTATTCTCAGTGGCGTCTCATCCAAGTCTTAACCATCTTCTGCTTTTCACCAAATATCTGATGAGATTAGGCTTTGACAGACAGGTGTTGCTAAATAAATAAACACAAAATATATACTCACAATGACCATTTGAAGGTTGTTGTTGATTTGGGAATTATAATCTTTAATCTTTTGTTGAATCTCTGCATGATTGAAATCCTGTTGACCCCAATCACACTTTTCATCCTTAAAACCAAAAAATGATGGGTTAGAAAAGAAAAAGAGCCTTACCAGCATCAAATTATTACATGTAAATGTACTGATAAATAACCTCTATTAACAAATTTACAGTTGCATTTACTTCCAGTTATATTTTTAGCTACACATTTTTTATTCTATATTGCTGTCAAATAAATGTTCCTAAATGTATTCGCTTTTAAGCATTTAACCCAATTAAGATGAAATTATCAAACCAAACAAAAACATCTGAAATCCTCCCAAATTATAAATAAGTCCCTTTGGTATATTTCCCTTTTCACTCTCCACCTGCTTCACTTGGATCCTCCCACTACTGCTCACCTCTGGGAATCATATTTTCACTGGCTACATTGACAGTGCCTCACAGATCTGCACTATGTTTTCAACCTGTGCAGCCACCCACCTCCTCCTCCTCAATAGCAGGAAAATTGCTTGTCATGTCACGAGCTCACTTCTGTTTCCACCAGGGTTTAAGACACTTTCACAACCTATTCACATTACCTCCTGCAAAGGTCATGCAGCATGTCAGCCAGGGTTTAAGCTCCGAAACCATATCATACATACATACATAGTACTATATGTGTACTATGTATGTGTGCTATATGTGTACTACTGTATATATGTACTACGTGTGTAAGTGTAAAGTCATGTAGTAACTATTATACTTAATGTAACACAATAAACATCATTCTAATATCTAATAATGGAATACAACCGCCTTTGTGGCGTGTGACAGGGGGATCAAGCAGAGAACAGGGAGGTGGTGGCTGCCTTCTTAGACTGGAGTGAGAGAAATGGTCTGATTCTCAATGCGTCCAAGACCAAGGAGATGATCATCAACCAGTTACACTAAATGGACAGGACATCAAAGTGGTACACTATCCATCCGTCCATCCATTTTCTTCCCCTTAATCCATTTCTGGGTAGGGGGGGTGGCAGTCAGAGCTGCACCCAGTACACTTCGCACCAGCTCACTAATACCTAGGTATTTGTAAGACTGTACCACTTCAATGTCTTGTCCATTTAGTGTAGTCCAGGTGGACTCTGTAGTCCAGGAGTCCACCTCCTGGACTACAGCTCAGGCCAATACTGTCTGCAAGAAGTGTGAGCAGTCAGGAATTGTCTTTCTGTGATGGGGAGAAGTGTGGACTCTGTGGGAGCTGTGCTGGAGAGAAGACACCATGACACTATGGCCGTTAAGAGGAGTATCACTACACTGCCGATTGGAACGTTCAAGAGATCCTTCATTCCTTCGGCTGTCAGACTGTACAACAGGCCTGGATGTGTCTTCTGCTGCAGGACACATGAATTTCTCCAAAGGGGGATCAATAAAGTATATATCTATCTACATTCAAATGCTTTTTCCAGGGTGTTTCCACATTAAGCTCTCTCAAAACCCATTCTTCACTGAAGGTAAACAACATGAAACAACTAACAGCATCTCTAAATAGTCTTTCAAACCATTTTAAAATGAGGATAATTTACATTATACAAAAATAATTACCACATTTGTGTCAGATTCAAAGCTGTCACTGGGAGAGTCTGGCTTGTCGATGGGGGCCCCTGCATCTGTGCAACAGTCCAGTTGGATGAATGGCCGACAGCGCTGGTGACACGTGTAGCTGCATTCTGTAACACGGAGAAGTACACAATCAGAGGCCATCATCAGACCACTCATACAATTTAAACTTCATATTCACATCAGTTAAAATATAGGATTGTACACTTTTCATGGTTTTATTTAGCTATTTAAATCTACACTGGAAGAGATCATGGCCAGGGATCAGATTAAATCCACTTTGCCTTTGCCAGAGTCTGAAGTATTGATGATAGTGAATAATGCCACATAAAACATATATATGTTTTAAAAGTTCCACATAAAAGATAAACCAGGAAAGATTTGCTCCAATGCATTGGACATCAGGCTTTCTGTTTGCATTTGAAATGCAGCACTAGTAAAGCATTTCACGTTGACAACTACCAGAGCTTCCTGCAGATTACAAAGCATCCTCTCATATCTATGCTGGTAAGAAATTTGCCCTCTTTGTGACAGTGAACTGTCAGTTTTATTGAAAAAGACAACAACCTCATATATTAGCCAGTATTGCAAAACACGCAAGTACTTATAACGATTTTGAGATTTATAAAGATATCTATCGTGCAAATAATGAGTAATTAAGCCTAAATATGTCACTTGTTTGTCTCTACTGTAGATAGAAACATTGAATACCACATTGTGGGACAAAACAATAGCATTTACATGGACACATAGAGTTACAGTTAAGATTTGTCTTGTACAAGATTTAAGTAACGTTAGTAAGTTTTAGGAAAAGTTATAGTGTACTTACTGGAGCATCGCAGACTCTGCTGTCTGTAAAGCCCCCAGATGAAGTCTCCACAAAGATCACACCAGGTGGGATGAGTCTGTCTGAAGGGCTGGAAGTCATGCCCTCGTCCTGTCTTTTCTGAGAGTCCTGTCTCAATGCTGACCCTGTCCCCCACCAGGCGCACTACATGGGAGTACCCGGATGGCCCCGGGGGTAGAGCTGTGGGCGCCGGTGTGTGCTGTGTCCCAGGAGCAGCTAGTTCAATGGGATCATTCACACTCAGGTCCTGGAGCTCGATCAACTCACATTTAGACATCTTAGACTGGACAGTGGCACCCACATGTTGGCGGTGCTGCATGGATCATCCATGTGCTCCTGCAGGATACATACACAACAAAAACCTAAGTGAAAGACCTCACAATGGCTAAAAAAATGTTACTAGGTAGGTTTGTACTTGACAGACCAGTAGTTACACAAGGTTTGTAGATAAGCATGACAACTATCCAAGAAATAAGTGAATGACAAATATCTGTTTTCCTTTTCTATGTCTGAGATGGATGGGACAATTATTTTGTGTTGGCTAGTCTTGGTAATGTGTATTTGTGGTCACTTACACATGTCTTTAATAGAATTTACTGTAATAAAACTGTAAGCAATGACTGTGGACCAACAAGAAATAAGGGCTTCTTGTGGAGATGCACAGATTTAGCTCTCTACTGTGACATAGCTTTCAAACTATTAAAAATATGGATTTATGATAAGCAGCTTTAAAAAATCCCAGACACCATGTATCTGATGGTTGAAGTGTCATTAGCTTGTATAGTTTAGGTCTAGACAATGGGAAACTATGTGTGAGAAAACAGCTTGTGACTTGAATTTGAACAACCCAAAGAACAATTTGCCAAGTAGGTCACACGTAAAACAGCACCGCGAAATTATCTACGCAAGAAAACAAGCGGCCATTGTATCATTTAATAATTACGTTGTAAAAGTAGTTAATATTTATCCAATGTCCCCAAAATCCATTACTATTAAATCTATCTATCTGGACAGTGGGACATCTCCAAACGGAACAGGAGTAGATTCAAGAGCCAGTATAAAAATGCAACAAGTGCGCTCCATCCCCCACCCACAGAAAGATCCCCATAATATAGTAAACAACATGCATTTACCTTGACGTTTCTTGCGGCTTGTTGCGGATTAAACTGTGCGTTTTGGGATGACACTACGCGAGGATCCACTCTGAGTTTGCGCATGCACATTGGTGACCGTGGGATTATCTCTAATCTGCTGTAACCATCCAAGAGACATCAGAAAGGAAAGCCCCCTGGCCCCCAACGTATGCCCCCAACTCTCATTCAACAATCATTTGGCCTGGTTGTTTTTTCCTTCTTTATAAAAAAAAAGCCTATTCAGTGCAGGATGATGATTACGGGCAAACTGTTACCGTTTCTTTAAAACCATAACAAATCAAATTATACATCCATGGTTGAAAATGACATTGTAATACATACATTGAAATGGTGAAATATAAACAATACTTAAGGAATGTTATATAAGAGGGCCCTTCTCCAAAT
>JAPMNZ010949858.1:0-34499 GCA_029875035.1 Pomatoschistus microps | reverse complement strand
CGTGTGTGTTCTCTACTGCTGAAATTTCTATTTTTTTGAGAATTGATCTCATCCTCATTTATAGAACGTGTTTAGTGCTAATTTATACTGTGATCGGTTTTATCCATGGCCCAAGTAATATAATTTTGTGGTCTTTTTTTAATTATCAACCGGGTTGTTCTTATTAAAGAATGAGTTTAATTTATTTGAAACGTATCTGTGTGTAAAGGTGTAACTTTTAGCTCAAACGTATGAGAACCCAATGAAATAAGTTATTTTCATATTTCTAGTCAAAATACTGTCAACCACCTAATTGCCTTCGACCAAGACTCAAAAGCCCTTAGAAAATGTGTCAAGTCTGGTTGTTTCTTCAATGGCTCCATAGTGCCACCACCTGGCAGCTTGCTGCCTTTTCTGAACAATATTCAGAGTTGAATATATTTATTCAGAAGTTTTTACCAAAACTATTTATACAATGTTGAAAAGTAATTATTTCAGTAAAATAAATAATTCAGAAGGTTTTTTTTTCGGAATATGAAGGAGAACCAAAATAGGACCTTTTTACTGTGTATTGTTTATAGTGGATGTAATCTTAATGCATTGCGCTTTGTCCTAATGCTTTTGGATGATGCAAAAAACATTCAACAACTGATGACCCGTTTTTGTATTCAACGATTGGGAAGATCATTTCCTCTTTGATCATAATCATAACATCTATTCAACAACGGCAGTTCTCTCACACCCAGGTAAAAAGAAAAAAAGAAGGCCAATAATATCTTTTGAATGAAAATGTAAGCAGACACTAACCGGCGGGCAAGTCCCTGATGTTTATGTTTGACCCAGCCGGAGTCTGGTCGACACATCGTCACAGAATACGAGTCCTCCAGTTGTCGATGGCACAAGGTGTAAACGGGGTCAAGGACTTTCTTCTGTTGAATAAGAAATACTTGTTAGAAAAACACAATGACTCCCTTACATACTGAGCATGTGACTGATCATGTGACTAACCTCAGGAGGGACAGTGAGGCTTTCCTGCGACTTATCTGCCTCTTCTGTCGGTGTTGACTTTTCACTCACGGCTGTCTTTTCCTTCTCTAAAATTGTCTCTTTGGACTGTGCTGTAGGTAGTGAAATACCCAGAGTGCTTTCTTTTCCACAGTCTGCCTCAGCGCACTCAGATCCTTGGTCTAGAAACTGCAGCAGGTGTGGATCTAAATCACTTGATGTGATGAGATCCACACACTGATCCAAAGAGAGAGAAGGGCCGATTGCCGCCTGATCATAGTCTCCTAAGGTTTTTCGTTGAGAAAGAGAGTTGAGACAGTCCATGTCCAAGAGGGACCGCAAAAAAGCCCCCTCCATACACTCTAAACTCTCTTGCAGACAGATAAGGATGAAAGGACTTGGCTTTCCTAAAAGAAGAAAACATAAGACAAGAATTATTCATTTCTACCCCTTTATTAGTCCGTTTCTGGGTTGGGGGGTAACAATCAGAGCTGCCAGCCCCAGAGCTCATGGCACCAGTACAGGAATTATAGGAAAATGTCCAACCAATAAAAAAAATAGAATTTGAATAAGTTATGAAGCAACAATATAGTTCTATTTCTCTGTCAATGCACCAGTTAATGGTCATACTCTAAATATAATATTTAAAGTTGAATTCCATGTTCACAAGCCGGAGACCAGTGAAAAAAGAAACGTGATCCGAACACATACCTGTTGCCATGGAACCACACAGGTTGTTGAGGTCATATTGGATCCCCTCTGCAGCTTCTTCCGACACACAGAACAACAATCCAACGGCAGGAATTTCCGATTTGTTCTTGTCTGAATAGTATTTCAGGGTTTCCAGTTCCTTCTTCTCCCAAACACTGTACCGTCTTAGGTGTTTGCGCTCCAGCGTTATCATCAAATCCATTTCTTCACTCGCATCTGAGAGAGAAAAGTCCAATTAGACACTAGGGTAGATGCAAAGGTGAATTCACACTTGGTCCAATTGAAGTGGACTCTGGTTGAATACTTGTGACTCTTCTGGTTGAATACATTACTTTTGGGAAATCACTTTCACAAAACAATTCAATCAAGCAGCTTGTTGCTTGATTGTTCACACAGCACCGTGATTTTTAAAGTAACATAACGCTCAATCTCCATTTGGTAGTCTACGTTTTTTATCGAATCAATAAATATTTGCACGAGATTACCTTTCAATGGAATAATGAAATTGTCATCAGTAATCTGAAAGACAGTGAGAACAACACATTATGGTAAAAGCTAAACGCAAAAATAACATGTATATAATAAGACTTCCACAGAAACATACCAGGATGTCCCCGTTTGCCTTGACATGATGTGGTCCAGAATACAAATCCGAAAATGCGTAACATAAACAACTGCCTTTAGCTGAATCTGAATCCTCATTTACAAAAACGTCAAAAGGCTGAAACACAAGAACTGTATTTGAACATTTTGATGTAGAATAAATGTATATAATATATGACGATTAAGAAGCTACCTGCAGCTCCATCAGGGGGAGTGCCTTCAGTTGGGGGGAAGGTGGCGGCTGAGGGATGCGTTTCGAACTCACTCTTTTAGCAGCAGCTTTTGCACCACTGTCTTCATCATCACTTGAAAGAACGACTGCAAAATAAAATCACAAAGAATGAAGACAATAAGAAATCTCTTCTGCAATGCTTTTACAGCAAATGGACGTACATTAGCGTAGAAACGACTTGAAGGCACTTACTAGGTTCAGCGGTGGCTATGGTTGCATCGTTATCCTGTGAAACTGGAACTACAGCTTCTGCAGATTTATCTTCTTCTCCTACAGTAAATTGCACAATCGCCTCCTCAGTAACTTTGCAATCCTTGTTTTCTGCCTCCTTTTCTGGAGAAACGGTGGCTTCCTCTGAGTCTACACCTCTGGTGAGGCGCAACACACTAGCCCTGGGCCGTTTGGGGGTGTCCGTTTCAGTAGACTGACACACATCATCGCTCACTTTCCTCTTCTGTGAATACATAGCAACACATACAGTCTTGATTCTAGTTTAAAGTTTTGGAGCCACTACTAAAGAAAACAAGTTCCCTAAACAATTGAATGCATAAATCCATCTAACCTGGGATCCTTTTTTTTCTTCTGTGCTCTTTATTTTGGTAGCAGGAGACTTGCAATCACTTTTGTCTTCCCACATGACAGACAGCCCGCAATCTAGAAGAAAATAATAATAAGTGCAATAACTACAAATGGTAATGCTTTTATAATAAGAGAACAGACTAAGCAAACATATGTACCCGTTTGTTATAGCAGTGACCATCTATATATAATGTGCGCTTACCAACAAGATCAAATCCATTTTTGCCAGATGCCACATCATCATTTTCGTCTTTAGCATTCTCCAACTCTTCAGTTTCAGACTTTGTTGTTGATCTCGACCGCGACCTAAATGATGCAACGACAAATTTGGGGTCATTAAAATAATAATGTGTTTCTGTGAATTGTGAAGAACATCACAATACCAAAAACATGTTAAAACTAGTGCTTTAAGTTGAATCAATCAATATTTTCCTTATGTAGATAAGCTACATTTAATTCACTATGTCCTGTAAGCTGCAGTGTCTAGCTTTTGCAAAAATCACAAATAGTGAACAAATCAGATCACAACACGCTGTCTTTATCAAACTAGAAGGCATAATATCTTTTAAGCCCTGTCGGTCACAATTCGACAAAACATATCAACATAATATTTATATTAGTGTTTGTTGTTTAGGCATCACAAAAGTCACCTCTCTGTATGCCATGAATAGTAACAGTATCAATGCACTATAAATATGGTGAATGCTTTGAAAACTTTGTAACCGTTTGGTCCACATGTACGTATGCCCAATTATACAGATATTCACTGTTGAAATAATGTCACATAAAGAATATAGTATGAGCTGGGGCTCAGTGCACCAGTTTGGTTGAAAATCAACAATCAACAATTGCTTTGTGTAGAAGAAGATTATCAAAGTCCTACCTAAGAATAGTTGAGTCCGGAGTTGTCTCGCTCTTTGGTGAAACACTGCTTTGGGAGTTTGTGTTCTTGGTGCAACTGGAGCGTCTGCTTCTGGAGACCATAGGTAGATCTGTGGTACGACCTCTCTCCTTCCCATTCACATGCCTTTTTATCCTCTCCATATAAGCCTTGCCTGCATCGGTCTTCAGGACATCTGTCAGAATCAGACAGGGCTTCCTCCTTTTGGATCAAACAAAATGCACCTCACACACAGCTGCATCAAGGCAATGTAATGCATCAGCTGATTCAGGGAGTGGCTCTGTCATGTTGAAAAGATAAGCACTTTCTGGTGCAGCCTTGATAACGGTGTATCTAATAGTTATTGCATAGCAGCTGATTTCTAAAAGAAATTGCTCTTGTGAAGGTTATGCAGAGCGCACAAGTGTGAAGATCAACTACATTAGTGTTTTTTAAAACAGTTCTCAAAGGACTGGTGTGGCTGCAAGTTTTAATTTGAACCAAGCAGGAGCACACCAGACTCCACTCATTTCATCAAGTGTTTAGGTAAAGACTGAACGCATACTTTCCCAGCCCTTGAGGACCCTTTTAAAGACCACAGAACTACATGGAAATCCAAGCACATACTTACTCTGACAATCCCAACCGAACCAGTGCTGCATGATTGTGGTCAAACAGCACGGCACCATTGTTGTGCTTTGAATCTTGTCGTCTGGTTTTATGACCCGTGATTGTTGTCCAGGATATCTGATGGAGGGGATAATATTTAGTACATCTCCATTTATCAAATAACTGAGAATTTGTGCACCTGTTGTTGTATTCTTCCACACTCCAGGAAGGATGAAGGGATTCTGAGAGGATTTTCCATCTAAAACACAAATAGCATTAAGATTATTATGAGTGTAAAACACAAAACACATTCAGGATTGTATTAAAACTTTAACTTATACGTTAAATGGACAGACTATGTGGCTGAAGTAAGAAATTAAATTTGTTCTTACTAATTTGTCTTTGTCGATGGCAAACGGAATAGTTAATGCCCTTTTTCTTTCCATTATGCCCCACAGTACGGAACAGTAAAACTACAAAATAAAAGTAAATGCAAACTTTTGATAGCATGGCTCCTCTTCAACAACAAATAAAATCATGATCACAACTTTATTATTCGTAAGATCATCCACGAGGGTTACTGTAGAAAAACAATGCAAAGCACTGCTCGAGCACAAGGCTATAGAACCGCGGTGACATTACAAGGGGAAATACGATAAAGTTTACTTAGCAAGACATATTTAGATGAGCATTGCGTTTAACATTAGGTTCTCCGGAACTTAGGAAGAATTTACCGGTATTACTAAGTGCATGCATTCAAAAGTATAACCTGTTAGCAATCATTAGCAGCAAGCTAGCAATAAATGCTAACACTGTGTCCAGAAATAAGTGAAACGGGGGAATTAAACTTGCCTTCGAACGAGGCTGCTTGTGCGCTTTACTTTGAGAAGAAACGCATCGATTGGCTCATGTACAATGCAAAGATTACATTAGAAAAGAAAACATGTTGTGCATGTTATTGTGCTCGGTGAAATCATGGAGCCTGCTGCGAGTTCCCTCCTTCAAGGTAAAAAAAAAAAACGATTTTCATTTTTGCTTTGGCGCCCTCTATTGGGCTGACATCGCACTGCAGTATCCACTCAATACAAAAACCAGAATAATTAATCGCTTCAGTATGCTGAATTTATACACAAATCACAACTGTCGATGTTAAATGTAGCTTTATTGAGTGTCAAACAACCAGTGTCAATCATCCTTTATTCAGAATTGTGAAACATTACATATTAATTCACAAGAAGACAACAGCAAATCATTTTATTCATATACTGCTTTTTTATAGTCAATATATACACATATAACTTATTTATACAGCAAGGTAAGCATATCACATAAACCAGGCAAACACATTCTTCAAAATGTTACAATAATTATACAACAATGAACCACAGTAGCTATATTGATTGGGGACAAACCAGTAAGGAAGCATTCGGGCCTGGAATGCTAGCTTTTGGGTAAAAGCTTTCCTTTACAGTGTACATTACTGTGCAATGAACTTTGTAAACAAAAATGACAAGGACAGCTTAGTCCCTCAACAAGTAAAACTTCACACACACACACACATATACATACACACACACCACACAAACCTTCAAAATGGATAATGGGAATGTCAAAGGCTCGCTAAAATCAGAACTCAGTCCATCCTGATTTTCTGATTGGTCATCTTGTAGATGATGCTGTCATATCCTGGATCCATGTTCCACAGATTGTACGAAATGACAATAACTGCCAGAGCCAAAGCGATCATGAGCCATAGCACAATGTTGAATATTACAGCATATTGGAAGTTGTATTTATAGGCCAAGTTGTAAGGACTGCCTGGGTTGCTCTGTAATGAAAGAAACATTTATGAACTGAAATGGTTTAAAGACATTTAACAAAGTATGCAACAAAAAAAACTGACATACAATTTGCTTTGACTCCAAAATGGAACGAGACTTTCTGGTTAAAGGAGCCTCGAAGGTTTTCACAGTCACAACCTCCACCACGGCACTGTTGCCGTAGAGACTGTATAAGTCTTCAGCAAACTACAACAACAAATACAGGTGAGCGTTTACACAAAATTAATGAGCCCCGACACAATAGCTCTGATGTTTACCTTTTGTAAAACAGAAGAAAGAATCGCAGAAGCATCCTTGTACTGAGGGGAGTCTTTTCCATAGAGCCGGCTCAGTTCCTCCAGGCCAGACAACTCCAGCGAGTACAGGTCTGGGGAGTGGTCCTTGGCCAAATGTCTGTGTCTCTGCAACTATCATAAACAGATTTGTATAGCTACATACTGCATTCAAGCAAGCTATTCAAAAGCTTAAAAAGTTGTGATAAGTACCAAAGCTGTAATATCATGGAGTACTTGGACCTCAGAAAGGAAGAGTAGATCCGCCTAAAGATTATTGGCAAATATAGTTTGTTGTTATTTTTGTTTTGTTTTGTTTAAAAAGGTAGACATTCTTTCACCAACGACAAGATAACATATGAATAGACCTCTGAATTTCTGCTGAGAGAGTTTAGTGGCAAAGAGGTCAGCACAGAGCCTTCTTGGGAGAGACGCGCACGGATTTGTTGCAGAGTGACAGGCAGATCCTCAAACACAGCATTAGCCTTACCCAGCATGTACAGCCTCTGAAAATAAAAAGATTATTCAGTCACTTTGACAATATGTTGAGTAATACGAATAATTGTTGTAATTTACCTCTTCACTGGGGGCAAGCTGCAACACAACAGGAGTGTCCTCCGCAAACAGAGAATGAACAGTCTCTGCAACATTATCCAAAGTGAAAGGGACAGCCTATAAAAGTGAAGCAAAATTATTACAACCAATGCCATTATAAGGCTTTTAATGTATGGCAATACACACATTCTCCAAGGGGTAGCTGGCAACATTCTGAGGCAGGGAAAGTTCATCCGTTCCTCTCACCACGATCAGGACATTTGCTCTAGGACGCTGAAATAATGGACCAGCTTTTAAGCCTGGCCAAGACAGTTCCTGAAATGAAAATAATTAACAATTTTAATAACTTGAACTGAAAGGGTAGCACTTCTGCCTAACTAATGCAGTTGCTTCTGAGGTAGAGACCAAGCCATCTCTGACAAAAGAACTGGCTGCCCAAATTAGATCCTCATTTTACTTTTGGGTTCTCAAGATTATTAAAATCAGAAACCAGAATTATCAAGACATGCGTCTCTCAGTTGGGTTGCAGCACATGAATAATTAGAGCTAGAGAAGCAACTACATTTGTGTGCTTAATTTAAAGGGAAACGGACTGGCAACAAAGGTTTAGATACATTTGTAACAACGTTAAATAGTAAAAGCATAAACTACATACTGTTCCTTTGAAATTAAGAACAAATCTATTACAAAGTGATCTGTCTATATGACTTGTGCATGTTAATTCAGACAAATACATACTTTTACTTTGCATAAACCCATCCATCTAGCTAAAGCATAATAAAATAATGTTAATCATATTATAGCGTGTAAAATTGTAAACAAACACAGATTTACCTCTTGAACCGAAAAGCCCATAGTTAAAGCCACCAAGTCCGGGACCTTCTCTCCAGCGATCGGCCATTCACCTTTTTGGAAGGAGACGAACTCTGGAGCCTGCAGAACTGTCAGGCTGTTTCCTTGTACACCTGTAAAGACATGCAATCACATTCATTTAAGTGCAGAGTACTAGTTAATAGTTAATAGTTAATAAGTTACATGAGGAGTAAGCAAATATCAGATTATTGAGGACAGGTTGAATTTACACATGTAGTTTTAAAGTCATTAGAACAATCCTCTAAGCAGCTTCACACAAAACACGGAGCAATGATGAACTCGTGACTGGATAAGAGAGGAAGTTAAGACTCACATGACAAATGTAACACAGATGGCGAAATACTACAACAATTTTCTAACGCGTCTTCTCAAGCTCTGTCATAGATATATTAGCTAGCAAAACGAATAAACATGTAAGCTAGCGTTCACACCTGGCCTTTTACAGTGGATTTCAGATTAAACGTATGTAATCTGAGCTCATTCATGCGAGTGATGAAAATGTCACAAAACACATTCAACCTTTGTAATCGCTAATAAACAATTGTCACCCAAGTATTTCATAGAGTACATTTCTGGGGCAAGCTTCCAGTCTTCTGCATTAGCTTCTCCGTTGGCATTAGCTTACAGCCGTATGTTCAGGCCACAGTCGGGCATGATACACACGGACACTATGGATAATACTTAATACATCAACAACAGTGTTGATCCAGTCTTTTATCGTTCTCTTCTCTTACCATCGTTGGCCAAAATGGAAACGGCGAGAAGCAGAGCGAAAGCAGCCTCCATCCTGGCACTGTTCGACATTTCTCCTTCAGCCCAGATCAGCTGACCCAGCCCTGCGTCACTTCCGCATAATAAACGCTATATTATTCTACAGCTTCGAACTGTCACGATAATTACAACATCCATTCATGTATTACTCGCTATATATTTTGGGGTTCAAATTTATTTATTTATTTTTTAGTTAGAGCCACATCTATGGTTTAACATTGCAAAAACACTGCGTGGCAAATTAATTTCAATATTATCGTTGCACGTGCATATATTAGAGGTCTGTGACAGGCCTGAACTTTAATAATTGAGGATTTAATAACAATAATAGTAATAATTTTGTGCCACCACTAAATGCTCAGTGTGAAGATAGATTTTTTTTGTTAATTCAAAATTGTATTTACCCACCCCGCCATGCATAATGCAGCAAAGGGACCCGACGCGAGAGGGCGTTAAATGTCTATTCCGTCGGCCGGTAAGGACCTGCAATTGTAACACACACCGAGAGATGGCAGTATATGCCCACTGATTTACGAAACCAAAGCCACCCCGTAGATCGCGACAGCAGCGGACAAAGAAAGTTCATGGGAATATGACAATTTACATATAAAGGATAGAATCAGTCTTCTTTGCTGTTTGAATGTTTATTTTAAAGCAACTTCTTTTTGTAAAATATAAATACAAATTATGAGATATTTTAATTACAAATTTTAAACAGAAATGAACACACCAAAATTACTTTACTGTAATAGCTTCAATGTTATATACAAGATCTGTGGCAAAGGTAAATATCTACATTGTCTTAAAACATTATAATACAAGTTTTTGCAGTTAAATTACAAGATGCAGAATATGAACCAAAAGTTACAACCATCTCCCCAGAGGCTCAAGCAACTGCTGGAGTCCGTGGAAAGAAAAGGACATCATGTGCTTCTCATAAACACAAATACCACATTCAATAGCACTCAGTCTTGGTACTATTCTGTACAGCTTCACGTTCAATGCGCTGCACTCAGACGACGGCTCATGCTGTGGTGAGCAACGACTCACAAAACAGAAATCTCTGATAATACATTTCTATATATCATAATCTTACATATATTAATTTATAAAAAATAAAACCACTACAAACTTTGTGGTTTCCCACATTAGTTCACAAGACAAAAAGATCAGCAGTCCTGACAGCCAGCAGGTCATAGTTTCTGAATAGTGCTCCAGTGCTGGACCAGAACAGGGCTAAAGCAGGAACTAAGAGTCCGGATAAGGCATCAAAAACCCTTTGTAGGCTCCAGAGAAAACTGCAGTCCACAAGGAAAGAGGTCAGTGTTTAGGGGCTCCGGGGTCAGGAGGAGACCAACTTCCCAATAGCCTTGATTTTATCCTTTAGCTTATCCCCTGGATGATCCCAGCGGTCGTCCAAACATTCCAGTGAAGAGCCCAGCAGGGCAGCGAGTTCAGCACTGTCTTCCACCAAGTCCAGCAGCTCCTTGCTGTCTGAATGGAAACCTTCCAATTCTTCTGGGCAAGAAAAGAGCTGCGACAGAGACGCCTGGCGATAAAATTCAGCCTCTGCCACCGTCACCACCTCCATGTGGGGGAAGGCCTGCCGAAAACCACGAGCCGACATCCTCAGACGACGAAGCACGTCTGAAAGAAGCAGCCAGTTTCTTGGGCTAAAGAAGAAAAGCAGTGATTAGAAAATGTAGCTGTGAAATCAACAATCATTTATTATTAACACACTTACCCCTGGGAGAGAGATACTTGAATGTTGTAGCAAGGCAACAGGGGTCTATCAGAGAATTCAAACTCAAAGACTTCTCTTTTGTCATCTTCGTCACATTCATCTGGACCAGGGGGGTCTGCCAGGATGTCGTAGATGCCACACTCATCTGTGGCTTCTGGTAATGAACACACACACACACCATTAGGCATTCAAAATCACACTTTGATCAAACAAAGACAACAGATACTCAGATTCTTTTGGTGAAGTTGTACTCACCACAGACAGCACTGCCATAGAATTCCCAATAAAGGCCAGGGTCATCATCTGAGCGGCCCTGAAGGTCTGCAAAGTAATCTGCACAGAGACAAGTAAAGCATGTTATAACAAACAGAGCCCATGGAACAGACAAGTCACATTGCCCTTGAGGAATTCAGCAAAAGAATGTGCGGGAGAGGTAGCGTCACAAAAAAGAAAAATAAACACAAATATTTTGCAGCAAATATTTTGGGAATTAACTGGAACACTGGACTGGTCCAGGGCCAACAACTGTACCACAGGGGAGGGAAGCAACAGTCTACGGGGGATAGAGGTGGCTCAGTTCAGGCCAGGGCTAAAGGCGGCTGCCAGGAATCAAACGAGAACCACAAAATGTAGTGCGCACACGTCAGGCTGGAAATAAACAAGCGCGCAGGCGAGGGCGCAGGATAAGCACACATGGTCCAAGCCGAGTGCAATTTCATCGCGCACACACACACACACGCACACAAAGAAATCTGGGCTTAGTGCCAGAGCTGAGGCGTGGGGCGTCTGGCGTGTGTTTGGGGGGATTAACAGCCTCCAGATGAGTGGGACCAGGTGCAGGAGGGAGGGCAGCGATCGCCGGCTCGCTCTCGCTCATTTTTCAACGGTGCTCAATCTTGCTTCGCTCTCCTGCGCCGTCAGTATAGCAGTGATCGATCCGTCCATATACATAGTCTATTCTAAATTCTATCCGCCTACCCACCTGCTGACTAATACTAATACTTTATCTTTCAGTAAACCCAACTAATTTTAATCATAACTTTTCAGCTCTCGTAATCTGTTCTACTTATAAGCGATTAAATGGGCTAGACATGCGTTTTCTCTTCATACACACTCATAGAACTACCTCTTATTTTTGAAATCCAACTTATTGCAAATGCCTTGCAACACTGACCATTCAATCTTAAAACGCCACTCAAATATGATCCGAGAACCCTTTGGAACACAAACAAATGGTTGGACTCCTTATCAAGCTGAGACTCTGTAGTTTTTGCCTTTGATGACTCATTAACTCTCATTATAAGTGAAAAAAATCTCTGTGGAAAGAATGATCAAACTCCAAGGTACGCCTCAGTTGTTCATGGTAAATATAAAATAGGGTTATTACATTAGAGACATGTAATAAACAGAAAATATCCAAGCACATTTTTTGAGTGTATTTTATTTATTTTTGATTTGACTAAAATCAAATTAACAGGGAGAGTTAGATGGGTGTATGTGTCTGACGAAACTAAACTACGAGCAAGATCCAGTTGTACCTATAGAGGCCCATCGGTGCAGTAAGGTACAGTATAGGTTGATTGAATTACAGTCCCTCTCTCACACAGGCACAACCGGAGCGTGCTCGTTTCGGCGCACATCTATGCTGAGCAAACAGTTGCCGTTGCTAAGTAACCGGAAAGAGCAGCTCGGAGCCAGCAGCACGTGCCCCGGCGGGCTGCGCGTCCCGCTCCAACAGGTGGTCGAGAGGGGGGGGAGACGGGGGTGGGGGGAGACAGGCAGCAGAGCACCGGAGGGGAAACAGGATGACAGACACAAACAAACCAGTGCAGGGTGGAAAGTGTGCAGGGCCACGTTCATACCAGCTCAGACAGAGTCACACGTCAAATACTGAGAAGGGCTGGGGTTTTTCATAGTGGTCTATAGACGCATTAACACCTATACCCGGGTTACCAACATTTCAGACCGCAGAAAAAATAAACAATTCAATAAAAATCCATTCAACTGGTTCATAGCTCTCAAACTGCTTTGTTCTGCCATTAGTTGCATACATTTGTTTGTTGTTCACAGCATTTTACTTTAACAAGACTATTCCTGAAGGGACCAACACCATGGATTATTTATGAGAAAGAATTCAAAAAAAGCTTGAGCTGGTTCTTAAACATTAATAACAACAGATAACCTTTTACATTTACACCTCTGCACTATAAAATGTGAGCAGATCAGACCACAACATTCCTTATTAGAAAACATGTTCTTTCCTGTCTTTTGCATATTCTAAGGAAGAGCCCTGTGAGTCACTATTTGATCCTTTTGGCTGAGAGAGAATTGACCTTGACCTTTTTATTGACCTTTATTGAACCAGGAAAGTCCCACTGAGAATGCAGAATGAGTTGGGGGGAGGGGTGTTATGGGGGACTGTTGCACATGTCGTAGTGGTACGGGAAACCAGCGCACCCGCAGGATGTAACACAGGCATTATTGTGTCGAGTTTTTGCATGTTCTCCCTATCTAGAGGTGGAATCAAACTCAGAACGAAGCTCAAGCGATTGGCTGAGTGACGGTGGTTCTCTCGTTTTCACTTTTCTGTCTGTCACATCTTCAGTTCAGTTTTTTTAAGAGGCAAAAAATACATATGTAAACTAGTAATAGAAGAAAATGTCATTTTAGGCACAGAGCAAGGTTGGATGGATTTTTATGACATTGTTTTATATTCGTGGTTTGAAAGTTTTGTTTCCCCCTTGCTTTAGGTTTATCCAAAAATGAGTCAAACAAATCTGGTCGGACTTAATGTATGGGTATATATCAATGTATTCTTGTATAGCCCTAAATCACAACAATGGTTATCTCAGAAGACTTAACAAAACCGTGGAATTCGCCAACACAGATCAGAGAATCAAACAGTTCAAACACAAAGAATAGAGAACACATAGGTATTGGTTCATAGGGGGGAGTTGACCAATCTTCATAAGTGTTGATAAATGTTGATAAATGGATATATGACGTGGATTGCTTACCAGTGAGGAAGCGGTCCATGCTGTCGCTGTGGGTCATCTTGAGCAGGCCACGGCCAGAGTATGTGGCCAGTGTAGGGTCAGCTCCATAGGACAGCAGCACCCGCACTACATCCAGGTGGTCATTCTCCACGGCATCATGGATCGGTCTACGAACACAAACGGATGCTGGTTTATCATGTGCTCCAATTATCAAGCGCTACCTTTAAAGCTTTTCTTTCTTCATAAACTGTATATACGTTTTTACTAGAAATAGTCTTTGTGAAATTAGAACAAATATGACCGAGCGATGCTTATAAGACAACATGTTATTTTTTGTAAGAGCCCTGTAACTCACGATTTGACACTTTCTTTGACACTTTTGCCTCTCTTGTTTTCACTTTTCTATCTGAAAAAGCCAAGGCAAGGCGAGGCAAGTTTATTTGTATAGCTCGATTCATACACAGGGCAACCCAAAGCACTGAACATAAGAAAGAGGTTAAAAAAAATACAGAACCAAACTGTCCTATCACGTGGAACTATAAGGCAGATTTTTTTTAACATAGTTCTGCTTGGTTTGAAAGTTAAGTACTCCAGCTTTAATGCAGGTATTCGTAATTCTGTGTTGATGTTCAGAAGAATGTCCCGAAAATACTCCTAATTTGACGTTTACCTGGTGCCATCCTGAGCGCTGCAGTTGATGTCTGCTCCATAATCTAGCAGGTGTTGGACGATGTTGAGCCAGCCCCGAGCGCAGGCCTCATGGAGAGCGCAGTAACCGGCGTAGTCTTTATGGTTGACTTCACAGACTTTGTTTTCCAGACAATACAGAACAACTTCCTAAAGCAAAAAGAGAAAAAGACAGACGTGTCAAGTCTTGAGGATTCACGCCATTATTTGTGGACAAAGACGACACGCCTGGAGGGGTCATTTACAAGCACTTTAAGAATAAAAGTCCTGTGTTAAGAAAAAAATCCCATTTGAGGAAAGTGTGCATGCGTGAGCCATTACGTAGCCATAGAGACAACACTGGCAGCCTGGACTTTGCCTCTGAAAGATAGCTATGGGACAACAAGAGTCGGCATTTGTGTGCTTTCTAGTTAAAGGCTGCAGTAGTTGTTTCCCCAGAACATTACGGTCAGACTGTTTTTGCCCTTGAAAACAAAAAAACCAAAACAAAAATTGCCTTGACTCAACAACATGCATTACACTTTTTGGATTTTGTTTTAGCGAGGAATCTACTGAGTGAGAGATGCCAGAGAGAGAACGAAGTGTAGATTCATATATGTGACTTTATACACAAAGGACCAAAAGGAGAGCCAGGTTTATCCAGTGTCCTTCGGCAGAGCTGCACAGGAGGGAAGAGTAGCTACTCATCTGAACCTAGAGAATGACTCCCAACTTCCATTTCTATGCTAATTCTAGCCTCCCATCTAGTTTAAGTGTTTATCGCCCTCTGTCTCCCTCCTTTTCCCTCTACTTCGGCGCAGGATAGTACTAGGACAAGTAAAGGACAAGGAGGCAGCAACAGACACACACACACACCAGTGAGAAAAGGGCGGAGAGAGGGACGAGGTAACACCCAAAAGATGACAGATAAATGAATGAATAGGAGGAAATCTGTCAGAGTTGTCCTAGAGACTACAGCTCATAATAACAGAAGATAAATGTGGAGGCAATAGGTTCATGCGTTGAGGGTGCTGTAATGACAGTTGTATGAATATTTTAAAAAGAAGATAATTAAAAGAAAATAAACATGGGAAGTTTTCATCCAAAACAGACACTGTCGCACAGAAAATAAATCCTACTAATAAAAAACCCTGCACAATCTACAGTGGTCTTTCCATAACGCATCACTCATTTGCCCCATGCCGCCCTTCACAGACCTCGCACACATGAAGTGAAAAGGGGAAAATGTGAAGAGTGCATGAGTATATGCTGTGGTGATACAAGCGAGACAGTGGCGGGCAAGCCCAGACGCAAGAAACATGCTTAGTGACTAATACAGAGACTTTGAGACTAATACAATACTACCAGCAGGGTAATAATACAAAGTTATGAAAATTAGATTTGTGGAAGGGGTTGGTTGGTCCTTCCAATATTATTGACCATGAAAGAGTACATAGATTAGATTAGATTAGATTAGATTAGCTTTATTAATCTCACAACAGGAGAAATTTACATGTCACATTGGCATGGATAGAACACTCAGAGTTGTGCAAGAGTCATAACAGTTTTGTTATGGATGACCACTAAAAGGAACATTTATAAGAATTTATTCATGTGGAATAATCTCTCCCATTGGATAGAGAAGAAGGGACCAAAACCAAGAGTGAGACATGAAAGGAGACATCTCCATTTGAGATGTTCAAAAAGTAAAGCAGAGATTGGGATTGGGAGCAGAAAAGGAAGACGAGAGTGGGCTTTCATGTGCATAGTCACGGATTGAAAAACTTAACGAACATGAAGTATGCAGAGTGTCGGCTTGGCACAGAGAACAGTGGTGTGTTAAATGACATGCATGTGAGGTGTGCATGGACATGCACAGGTCTGTACCCGTACGCCACAGCGCCGCTTCGCTCCCTTGTGGTCTTGTGCGCTTGATGATTGTGTACGTGCATGCGCAGGGATATGTGCAACAGAAGTGTTAAGTTGGCGTTGTGTGCGGCATATGGAACTGAACACGTTCGAATGCCGGCACATGTGCTTACTGGGTCATAACGAGAGGTTTTCAGTGCATGCATCGTTGTGTGTACGTGCCTTCAACTCACCAGCACTCATATCTCTGCCTGTGCGCGATAAGCCCTGAGCGAGCGGCTGCGAAACACCAGCGTGAGCCGAGTGCTCCGCCTCTACTTTGGGATGTGTGTGCGTGCTGTGTGCGTGTGCGCAAGCGCGTGTGTGTGTGTGAGCGTGCGGTGACAGAGAGCGTGTGTATGCTGTGTGCGTGTGTCTGCGTGCTGTGGCAGTGTACGGTCTGTGTGCTTGCTGTGGCAGTGTGTGTGTGTGTGTGTGTGAGTGCACTCTGAGCCTTTAAGCGTGCACGTGTGTATGTGATGTGGTAGGGTGTGTGCGTGTGTGAGTGAGCTCGGAGCCTCTAAGCGTGCATGAGTGTGTGTGTGTGTGTGTGTGTGTGTGTGTGCGTGTGTGAGAGTGTGTGCGCGCGAGCCCTGAGCCTGTAAGCGTGCGTGTGCGTGTGTGTGTGCGGAGCGCTATGCATAAATTGGTGTGTCTCGGAGCACACGTCTTTGTGTGTGCGGAGCCCCAGGGGTCTGCCCCAGGCTTATCACACACAGGCAGTGAGAGACGAGCTTCCTGAGAGGGAGAGAGCAGAGAGAAAGGGAGGGGGTGGAGGGGGGTGGAGGAGGGCGAGGGGCGATGTTTGCGCAGCGGTCAGCGCCTTGTTTGTGTAGTCTCAGGTTTTCTCTCCTCCTCTTCCCTCCCCACACGCAGGGCGCAGGAAGGGAAAATTCGAAGGGGATTGGGGGAAAAACGAGAATAGAGGGAAAAAAATGTTCGAGAGACGCATAAATCAGAGACGAGCCAGCTTCTCTCCAGCACGGCTGAGTGAGCCCCGCTGCTGCGCTGTTCTGTGTGTCTCGGTGTGTGCGGCTGAGTGAGCGAGCAGGCGGAGGAGGAGGGAGAAAAACAGCCGCCGCCACTGCTAACCACAGTCACCACGGCACATTAGAGGGCTATTAGAACACGATTATACTCCCAGTGCTTACCTCTCATTCACGCTCTTCAACTCTGACTCAAACACACCTCATCATCTTAAACGTGAACACCTCCATAAAACAACTGGTTAATGGACAACAAAATATATAATTCCTCCAATACAAACACATCTGAAAGGTGCCATTTCGAAAAAAACTGCCATTAAACCTTCTTGTTTAAAAAAAAACAGTAAAAGTGTAAGCACAGCACGTGAATGATAGAAGTAGTGCAAATGAAAAATCACAGAATTTTAAAAGGGCTGTGAGCATCCGTCTTTGTATAATGATCCAGCAAACCCTGGCTCTGTGCTATACGTGTGTGCGCCTGTGCCGGCGAGCGTGTCACACTTTGCCTCACGGAAAATTAATGCGATGTGAGAGCGGAGTTAGGCAAGAAGGGGGGTGGGGTAGTATGTGCGTGTATGAGAGAGGGAGGAGGCGTACTGCCAACGACAATCTGAGTCACAAAGAGAGGAAGAGAGCGCAGAGGAAAGTGAGGGGTTCAGAAAACCTGCGAGAAGTGGACGAGGAAACAAACAACAGACACACACAGGAGGATCACTAAAACACAGCAGATTCATGAGAAACCAGGTGCTGCTTCTTTGTTGCACAGCGTGTCCAGAGAGATATGAGTTTTTATTATGGATTGTAAGTTGTAATGATCGTCTTACCTCATAGCCGAGCCGCGCAGCTCTCTGTAGCAGTGTCTCTCCAGCGTTCTTGTTGACAATCAGCCGCCGAGCCTCAGGCGGGATCGGGCGCAACACAGGAGGCTCAGTGGGGGGGGTCTTGAGCGTCACGGCACCTTCTGTTGGCGGGATTCCACCCACTCTGCCATTTGTTTGAGGTTGCAAGGATGGAGGGCAGTGCAGAGCAGGAGAGAAAGGCTTCACCGGTGAGGAGGGGTAGTAGTTTGGAGACACAGCTCTCTTCCTTGGGACACCGCACGGTTCACTCAACTGTAGAGAGAAAGAGAGAGAGTCACACAACTGCAGGAAGGAAACTGCAGCTTTTTTGTTCAAACTAGCTGTATATTACCAATCATTAGAAATCAAACAATGACACTTGTTCTTCACGCTATAGTAACTACATTCAAATGTCCCGTTAAGTGTGATGTACTTAGATGTTTCACTGTGCAAAGTGAAACATCTGAGTGCTTTGTGGTTTTGTCAGGAATGTTCCCAAATTATACTCATAATTGTGGCACGCTCCAACAAAAATGACACACACTGATCAACTGAGTGCACGTAGACGAGCCCTCCGTGGACTCAAAGAGGGAAGGGGGGGTGAAGAGGCAGCAGCCTACTGAACATTGCAAACATTATTTCTTCACTCCTTTCTGCATTGCCAGATAATCCATGTATATATATGATACAGACAACACACACCTTGCCATCCTCTTGAGCTCCGAGATCTGTCATGCAGCGCTGTCCTGGACTCGCTGGTGTAGGCTCTTTCCTGCGGTCCCGCTCTCGTTCCTTCTGACTTGTGTGCTTGGTCTTGCATGGCCGTTTTCCCTTGGGCTTGTCTGCGTCGCTGTGGCGGCGAGCCTTGAATAGATTGAGCCCTCCCACCGTCAAATCCTGGCTCGGAGATGTAGGGCCTCTCCTGTGCTCCTTGTGGCCTCGGTCACCTGAGAAAGGGTTCGGGAGTTGCACTCTATCCTTTAGTTGGCCTGGGGAAAGTGAGGGAGCAGCTCCTGGAAGAAAGGAAAAGTAGGATGAGGAAAGAAGTGTGCGCTTGATAGTGTGAGACGTGCAGAGAGGGGAGGATGGGGAGATAGTGCAAGGCCATCGCTCATCTGTTGGTTTATTAATGAGCGCACATAGCTGTCTGCGAGCACAGCAGGCCTGTTCGTGCAAGAAGAAAAATAAAGCGCACACATTGTGTCCCGCACAAACTCATTCACAGCTTCAAGGACACTACGGAAAGAGCTTGTATAGCAGCTGTTTTTATCCTCTCATAGAGCTTGCATTATTCAGAGCCTCCTCTCATTTATAGGACAAAAGAAAATAGAGCTCTTCACAGCCTGTTGCAGACTTACCAATAACGGAAATATATGATTTGTCACTTAAATTGAACATCTTCTAATTACGTTAATATTTGATGAAGGTAAACCGCGCCAGCTCTGAAAAGGATACAATGTCCCAACTTTGGGACAGAACTGGGCCCAGTTTGATTAGATTTGTATTGCGAATCTGTCCTTAATTACTGGTGAATGCACTTGTAGACATATTGTTTAAAAAGTCACTGTCTTTCTGAAAGCGTAGCCAAAATTATTTCCATTAAACTCTTCCTTGCTCTTTCTTCTCACCTCTCGCCTGTGCCCATAAAAGAACTGGCAATATAAAAGAAAAGCACTGTCTTTAAACAGGAAACCCCTTGATGTCTATTCATCTTTACTGTGACGGGCATAAGAAATTAAATTAAAGTTCAGTGATCATAGTGCAGCACCCAGAAAAGCCACCATTCAATGACTAACCAGAGTCAAAGCAGAGTCGTTACACTGCACCGAGAGGAGGAACGAGAACCTACATCACATCCTTTGCCTTGTTTCCACTAAAGTACCCGGGAGATCCCCTTGATGACAAATATCTCCACACAAAAGAGATAAAGTAGACCAAAGATTTCCACTCACAGCATCACTCCGTCTGCAGCTGAGTGCGTGTCTGTCTGGAGGCATATTCTTACCATTGAGTTTCTCGCAGCCCCATTTCCTGTTGATTTCCGCCCGTTGTGCCGCGAGCCGGTCCTCTGCGTCGTTGGATCGGAACTTGTGAGCAGTCTGCGAGGAGGACATCACCCTGCTCTGGTGCCACACTCGCTCCTGCTTGATTTGAGGCCTGTCCGGGGAAGGTGCGCCGGTGGTGGGTTTACTGAGACGGAGACCTTTGAGCTCAATGCACACTTTGAGCTTGTGAACTTCGTCGTCGTCGTCTGTGGTGTCCTGGCCATCTGGCAAAAGAAACAGAACAATTATTCATTCAACATTTACAATTATTCCTTTAGATCACACCACACTGCAAAAAATGATAAGTTTTGCGGTTCAACTGTTTGAATCAAGTGTTTTTTATCTTAGATTCTGACTATCTTCAAACTTGGTCAAGCCGTTTAATCTTAATTCAACTTTATTTTCTTATTCCTAGGGAGGCATCTCTTGTATCATTTAAAACTAGATCGTTTTGCCTTCCCCATTGGCAAATCTTGTTTTAAGGCAGTCAACATGGGCCCAAATCAGACACAGTTAGGAGAATTTGAGCAATTTTTGACTTATTTTTTATCACTTTACGCAGTGCATGTGTGATTGAAATCATATACCACATTTTCACTTAACATCCCAAGGAGCAGTAAATGCTTGCTAAAGGATAATGCAGCTAACTAACTAGGTTCAAATTTCACCTTCACAGACAGTATCAATAGGAAAGTGACAGTGAAAGCATAAAAAGGGGCGATGAAGAGTCAAAGTTTGGCAAAGAAGCAGTGCGATAAATTCCACAGATACAGAAGAGGAATCTTTGGGGACAGGTATTTCACTGGTTTCAAGAGCGAGTTGGATGCCACATGCCAGCAGCGAAGCCATATCAGATAAGGAGGAGAAAACGCTATGAAGTGGATGGGTGCAGGAAAGACTGAAAATATTCAGAGAGCGAGAGAAGGGAGACAGGAGGGATAGAAAGCCTGTCCTTCTTATTTGCTTCCTTTGCATTCTCTGCTCAAAGGCAAGATTAAACACTTCTATGAGCTTAGCTGCCACACGGAGCGTTAGATGGGACAGTGAGTGGAAAAAGGGGGTGAATCCAGCAAAGTGGGTTTAAGGTGGATTTGATTAGATGGGGGGGNAAAGGAAACAAAAGATATAAATAATAAGGATGGAAAACTCTGTCTCTATGGAACGTGAGAATAGCAGGATAAGGAGAACATGGATAAAGTCAATTATTATGTGAGGAAAAAGAAGTTCATAAATACCAGGAGAAATCTTTGGCTTCTTCTCAAGATGAAATCGTCTCTCTTCATCCCTATCCCTGTCCTCCGGATCCGGCTTGGGCCGTTTTCTGGCCAGCCCAAACCTCTCTTCAGTGTGAGCTTTGGCCACTGTTAAAGCAGGATGCATGCAGTGTCCCTCAGAGTCTTTAGTCGGCTTCTTGTTCAGATCTTTTAAAGAACAGAGGCTGGTGCTTCGCACAGGATCATGATTTGCTTGTCCTGGGGATAACGCGTCTTTCTGCACACAATGTTTCTGGAAAACTGGGAGCCTACTGGTAAAAGCCGCTCGACAGCCTGTAAAAAATAGACAGAAAATTACAAACTCAGACAAACAACAATCATCATTGATTTAATTTGATTCATCAATAGGTATTTATTGCCCAGCCCTACCATGATTATCAATTAACCTAATAAACTTTCCTATTTGAGCTTGGAAACTTAAAACACGCACAACTGAAAAACGGCAAGCTGTTTGAACGATGGATTTTAGTTTTAGCTGAGGTTTTAAAAGCATGTAGTCAACAGGCTTAAGTGAAAGAATTCAGAATTCAAAAATTTTTGGATCAACTTTGGCTGACTGTGGCGGCATAATGCCATTCAGCGGCACCGCCATCCCCCCACAAGTTTTTATGCGTCTGTCCGTGCCAAAATTAGGCTCAGACGTCAGCCATGGTCTCGCTTCAACACACAGCTGAGTTTGGAGCCAGAGTCACTAACCATCACCTCGCTTCTGTCTCCGCTCGCCGTCTTCCCATTTGTTTACTCTACACCATAGTTTTCACCAACCCATTTTTCCTGCTGTGACAGTCTCTGCCTGTCCTCCCTCCACTGCCATGCATCTTTGAACACAAAGATGAACAAAGGGCTTCGACAGAATAGTAGCCTTCGCACTTGGCTTGTAAAAGTCTGTCTAAGCAATCTGTCTTTTAGAGATGTTGCCTTAGGTCTGAAGCTATGTCTGTACTTCTTTGTCTGCATAGTGTGTGTGTGTGTGTGTGTGTGTGTGTGTGTGTGTGTGTGTGTGTGTTTAGAATGCTTTTAGCTAGCCGCTCACCGTCTCGCTCTCCTTGCCTGGTGCTGCCTTGGCTGGGCTCCAGTGCTTGCTCTCTGTGCTGGCCGTCTGCCAGCTCGCGTCCCGCTGCTGAGGCAGACACACACACACCGCCGCTCTCCTTCTCCTTCAGCTCCAGCTCTGAAAAGCGCATCATGGCCCGCTGCACGCACACATAGAGAAAATGAATAGGGGAGAATAATAATTGTGCGCACATGTCACAAGTAAACACCTCTTTAAACCTAAGTCTACTCAGTCAAAACATAGAAGCAAACAACAAAATAATACATGACATTACGCTCAAATAGAACAGACCCCAACATTCACAACACACACAGGATAAAGGTAGGATAGATAGTTGAGAGCAGAGCTTTAAGAGGTTAGCTATAGCAACAACAGTGAGTCCATGCGTTCTGGGGCTCGAATTCTGCCTTCACTCTTGTTAAAACATTTAGACATCCAAGCTTGGTGACACAAATACAAAATGAAAGAGAAAAAGTAGGTGCAGGAGAAGCAGTGTACAGTGATACAGAAGACAGAGAGAGACCATCAGAGGCAGATATGATAAGAAATGTAAAGAACTGACCTCCCAGTTAGCTGCAGGTTGACTTACATTACTCCCCTCTTGTGTTATGACTTCCATCTAAGCAATTAGAATGGGGGCTCAATTTATCTGTCCATCATTTCCTTTTCTTTGCTTTTATTAACCCACATATGTGTTTTACAACAATACAAGACAATGAATCAAATCACATTATAATTTCCCAGTGGCTTGATTGACATACTGCTGGAAGTAAACTTGAATTGAACCTAGCTGTAATCAAGCCCTAAATTTCAGTTCCATCATGTCCAATTATATCTTCAGATACAGTATACAGCTGCAAATATTTTGAGCTACAGCTGTGCTTTGACACATCACAAAATTATATCCACAGTTAGTGAGGTGTGCTTACAACAAAGACAAACATGTGCGACCTATTAACATATCTGCCTCTGAGCAGGTGCCACACACAACATATGTTGTTTTTCCTTTAGATTGACGTATTGCTGTAATATCCATTCAGTGGAATGTGGGTTAAAAACTAAGGTTGGTGGGGGGAAATGAGTGTTAGCAAATAGAGTCCAACAAACGGGGCCATGCAAAAAAACCTCAAAACCCCTAAAACGGGCAGGCAGTAGTTTTTATGTACAGTAAGGCCCCTTTGCTGAAACTCGCCTTGGGGTTAAGCATAACTAAAGGCAGTATGAACCATGAGGCTAACTCTGGTCATGCACACAGGCTGTGGCAGCAGACTTCACACCAGCACGTGTCTTAGCCCCAAGGCAGTTGGACAAGGACAGGCACGTAGAGACACACAAGCATGCAGGCGCAGAAATAACCTTTACATTAACTGTACAGTAATCAACATACAGAAATGGCAGTGGCGTTAACCTTTGATCTGCCATCCCTGGGAGAGACCCTCAACTTGCCTCACACTAGCTCCAAGAAATAATGGATCAAGGGGAAAGGTCAAGCTGCTAGCTAGGACAATAGCATGACAGGATTATTCTATGTGTAGTGAATGCAATATGTTCATGCAACAGTTTGATAAGGAGTGCAGCCAGGGAGGAAAGGGACTTTGCTGGGGTAGATAATGTTATATTAACTAAGATATAGTTTCAAATATGAGTTTTGTTTTAAAGAAATGGACTTCAACTAGACACTCAACATCCCCGCACCAACCTCAGTCAAATAATGAAATAAAAACATTGAAAATTGCTTACCTGTAGTGCTCTTTGTTCACGGCTCAATTTGCTGGAGTCTGCGTACAGTTCAGTGGTCACACATTTAAAGCGATCTCCAACATAGCCAGAAGAATTGGCTATTCTCTTTGCTAAGCTGGATCCTCGGTTTTTAGAAGAGTTGTGATTACAGTCATCATCCTCCTCGTCGGCCTCTCCATGAGACTCGCCGAGATCAACAATACTGTCCTCCTTCTCATACAGCGTTTCGGCACCAACGTTTTCCGGGTGAAAGTCCTTCCTCGTGTCTAGGTTTGAAGCAGGGGCAGGACTTCTGTTCAGGAGGCCTTTGTCTTTCCTGGAGATCCATTCCCCTGATGTACGAGCACAGTGCAGTGTACTTGGGTCTTGGTCATCAGGCTCTGGTGTGGGACAGCTTTCCTCCAAACTGTCATCTACTTGGTTATTTGGCTCCGCAGAACCTGGAAACTTAGAACCTGTCTCCTGAGAAACAAGTGCTTCCTCAAATGAGTTTTCAGGCAGTTTTTCAGCGTGGTTTGATTGCGATTGAGAAGTACATTTGGGATCATAAGCAGTGTGTCTAGAGTCACAATTAGCCTCACAATACTCATTTTGGTCATCTTTAAGTGCGGGTTCAGAGGGAAGCTTCTGATGCACTGTTGGGGTGGGTTCAATGTCAACATCAGTGTCTGAGTGTACGAGGTCGATGCAGACAATGTTTTCTCTGGATGTTAGAGATGCATTTTTAGTTTGACTGCGCTGCTGTTGCTCCTCATTCCCCATTTCTCGAGCAGACCTCATCTCACTTTTTTCTTTTAGATCCTTTTCGTTTTTACGTTGAGAACACTCATCAGCAGCAGTCCAAGATTTTTCGTGTCCTCTGTTCTTTGGATCTACCCGTTCTGAGTGTTTACCGTCTGAATGAGGGTGCATTAGGGGATGAGCCATCTCTTGTGAGTTATATGTGAGGTATTCCCCTCCTGGTCCACCTGGGATGTTATGATAGGGTAATGCATGTTTGGGCGCTAAATGTGTTTGATATAGACTATTCCCACCAAGCAAAACAGGGTGAGGATATACAGGGCCTTTCCCTGCTAGAGAGAGGGGATGTAGTGCCATACTATCAGGGATGGGGTAATGGAGGTATCTATTGGCATATGTCAAACTGTGGTTCAGGTACGCTTCATTTTGAGGAAGGTACAAATGTCCAGAGGGATGGCTGTTTTCCAAACAGGGCCGCTTGTATGGTAAGACGTCTGGAGACGGCTCACTCCTCTTTGAAGGTTGGGAGGATTTGTCAGAGCCCTCTCTGTGGTGTCCAATAAGTTCATACTGGTTTGGACTCTGTTTAATCCAGTCATTGTTTGGCTTTGGAGAGAGAGGTCGAGAGTTGACAGAAGAGTTTGAATTTTGTGAAGAAGAAACCATGCGAATAGACTCCCCTATCTTTGGACAGGAAGAGCTGCGTTCTTGTGGTGCAGGTCTGTCTAATCCTCTGCTTCTGATTGCAGGTGAGGAGCTTTTACTGTGTGAACTGTCTGTAAAGGACCTTGGGGATGTGGGCACAGCTGACGTGTGCTGAGAGGAAGTAGGTATCACCCAAGATGAATGTAAAGTGCTAATAATTTCAGGCTTCTCTGAAGCCTTTGATGAAGTGCTACTGACCCCAGAATGAGCATGTGACGATGGGGAAGAGGGCATATTGTCTTTTACATGGTCTCTGCTATGAGGCAGACCATAACGTGCACTTGATGCTAAAGCTTCCATCTTAACCGAAAAGCCATTTGGAGGGAGTCCAAACTCGAGCATTCGTCCAGAAAGGTCCAGGGGCTTCTCTGCTGTGTCTTTGGTTAACATGGGTGAATTGGCAGGGTGACCCGGCCTTTCCACAGTGGGTTTGGAGGGTGACCTACTAGATCTTCTTTCAGTTGTCCCACTTTTGAGTTCAGTCACTGCCTCTCTCGGCCTTGTTTTATGAGTGCTAGGCCGAACTGGGGAGCTCTGGTCTGATGCAATGCTGGTTACAGAAAAGGGATGGACAATAGACTGCGTAGAAGAGACTGAGTCATTGGTTGAAACTGGCAGTTGTCCGATTCTAGCAACAGGCCTTTGTAAATCCAATGAACTGTCAGTTAAAACAGGAGGAGGTTGAGTAAGGCGAGACGGTGTAAGGGGAGAGCAATCTGACGTGGCTAGACTATTTTCATTTACACAAGCTTTATTTCCATGGTTAGAACTGCTATTGCTGCAGGTCTTCCTTGAGGGAGGTCTACTTGGTCTACTGCTCCTGTTTGGGGACCGGTCTCTGTCTGGAGCAGCTTGATGGTGTGTTGGATGAGGGGAAAGTTGGTGAAGCTGTGATGTAAAGGAGGAGGCAAGGCCCAGCCCCTTGTCCTGGCAGTGTGCCATTGATGTGGGAGCCACACTGACTGCTGGAATCCTCATTGGTGGGGCCCCCAGCGGGGATGAGATGGGAGAGGGGGGATAAGGTGGCATGTAGTAGAGCCTGTCACTTGGTGAAGGGGCTGCAGCTGGCGTTACATTGCCCCCCTGAGCAGCACAGAGAGAGGGATAGGCCAGGTGTTGGGTGAGATAGGGGTTGGGCTGGCCCAGGAGGGAAGCCTTATACATATTTAAAGCTGCAAATTTGGAGGATTCCATGAATGGATACATGTTAGCTTCAGGGTAAGGACTTAGCCAAGGCAGGCGTAGATAGCCGCCTCCTGCACCAGCCAAGCCCAGTTCCGCCGACTTTTCCCCTGGCCCCATTCGACATTCCAATCCCAGACCTTCCGCTCCAGGAACCATCACAGGCTTGTGAAGGTTAGGGGGCGTCCCCTTGTAGAGACCAAGATATCCAGTAGTAGGTTTACGGCTGTCCAGTGAGGCATCAGGTTTATAAATGAGCTCTGGGAGACCATCCCTGCTGTAGCCTAGGGGGAGGCCAGCAGTCTCTCGACTCTTGTCACTAGGTAGCGCCCGGATCCCTGGATAAACCACTCCGCTATGGAGGCGGAGTCCATCATGCATCAAGGCACCTCGGTCCAGTCCGATAGCAGCCAGGGGGGTTAACCTTGCATCCACCTAAGACAAGATGAGAAAATAAACATTAAACAAACCATAAAAACCTCCACGGAAATACTAGATGAAAGTCTAATTCAGGACTTGCCATGGTATAAGCCGCGTAGTTATTTCGTGTTAATTCCAGGTTTCTTTCAGTCTCGTCATCACAAACAGATGTTTCCCTGAAGAAAAGAGAAATCAGATCAGTTACAATCTTAGCTCTAGGGGTACAGTTACATGCATGAATAACAACAAATACTGTTTTTTGTCTGCCATTCCGCTCTTTTACATATATGAGTTCTGTGGAGATGAAAGTACTGCCCTCCCTCCTATCCATCAACACTTCTCAACAACACTCTCCCTATTCACCAAGACCTCAGTCGTGCCCGCCCCACGGACTAGACGCGTATTGTGGGGACGCTCCTATTCAGTCACAGTCTCTGTGCAGTTTTTTATGCCCCCTTTGACCTGATCCAGTGCTTGCCTCAGTCAGTGAAGCGAGTGAAGATTAAACATCAGAGAGCATTTCAGTGGGGGCCCATTTACCGCCCACCAAGCACTGATCAACTAATTCAAATCAAAAGGAAAGAACCATAGAAGATTCACTTTAATTCAAATTACACACAACAAAATTGTACTTATGAGAATAAAACGATCCATGCTGTAGGACCGAATAACTTTAAAAGGCTTTCTAACAGCCTTTGAGTCAAAAGCCCACTGAATAAAATAATGGAAAGTAATGAAAATAATTTATTGTGGCCAAATTCTATATAGGTCAAAAAGTAAGTTGGCAATTTATGGAGTTGGTTGATTTCATGTCATGTATAAAATTGTAATTAGAATTGTATTCTTTCAAGGGTTTTTATAGGCCATAATATAGTTCACTCCTGAGATAAACAGAACTCAATAAATATTGAAGGGGACAAAACATGCAAGAGGCAATCAAAGTACACCATATCTGTGTAAAACACGAAAAATGTATGATTAAGGCCAATAAATCATATCAAAATTGATTTTGAATATACAATTGACAATGTATCAGTGTCATTTTGTCATAGTCAACCCTCTGCTGACCGTTGCTGACTACAGCACGGTCTACTCTACTTTACCCTTCTAAAGTGTACCCTTTACTTTACCCAAGTTAAAAAATATATACTGTTTGAAATGTGCATAATCTGTGTGCTATTATTTCTCCTTCTATTCTGCTGAGGGACGAATCCAGATTTCTAAAAGCAGAAGCCTTAGAGTATAGATGATGGTGATTCACTATTGAGTTGTTTGTTTTCTTGACGAACATTTTTTAACCCAGTTGAGAGTAAGCTTGAGACAGGAATGAAGTGGGAGGTTCGTGGGGGAGGGAGGCCCCTTAAATAGGCTGCTAAAGTGTGCTGCCTCGTCCTGTTTCTCCGCTTTGAGCGCAGCAGTGAACAGCCCTCCTCGATCATCGCGGAGAAACGCCTCTGAGCCGCGCTGCCGCGCCACTGGCACGCCACTTTTATTGCCGTGACCCAAGGCCCATTAATCAGCCTGCTGCGGCCCCTCAGCAGCGCCTCTCCAGCCCGTGCTCCCTTCCCCCAGCTCCCCTGGGGCCGGCCCGCTTTCAACAACATCCGCATCACACGGAACTCAGCGAACAGAGAGAGCGCGCAAACGCACAACCGCGTGTCTATCATCTTCAAGTCAAACACAAAAGGGAAAAGAAACCACCACTTCCCTTTTCCTAAAGAAGTTTGCAAGACCTGCACCAATTTTTTATTTACAAGAAAGTAGGGATTGAGGGCTACTCCAATAACTTTTCCAGCAACTAAATAGAATGACAAAAGATCCTTTGGTATTATTTTTGGTTATGACAGAACAACGACATGGGCAGTAGTGACATTTTAAGGAAGCTCCAAACTGAATCCCCAAGGTCAAATCCCTGCATGTGTACAATCCGACTCCAGCTCAGTTTGCGTACAAGCCTATACCGTCCAATCAAAACCCCCAGGTTTGCCCATCAGGCCAATACTCACTAAAAAGCTCAAAAAGAGAACACCATAATAACCACTATGAGTTGATGAATAGGCCTATCTGAAAGCCAGAGACCAGGTATGGTGCATAGCAGCCAATCGTGTGAGTTATAGACACAGTTCTCAGTGTAGCCTACTTCTACCGGAATCTGTTGGCGAACGCGCCCACTGCGTATGCGCTCCTGCGCTTGTCCCTGGAGCTTTACCAAGCGCTGCACAGAGCTCCGATCAGCTCAAAAATGCACTGTGACGCAGGATAATCTTCACAGCGGCGGGGGCGGGGTGGGGATAAACATGGATTAAATGCAGCCTTGCACAAACCGCACGAACAGGGAGAAGAAACGATGTGCGCAACACGCGCGTGGAAGACCGGGACGGACCAACACCTGCACAGAGTGAACTATAGGTCTCCAAAGAAACTAACTATAGCTTTACAACATGGTATGCCAACAAAGCCTATACCACATGGCGTAAATGCATGGGCAACAATCCCAAAAAGTCTCAATCTGACATTCACCAATCTCACAGGAGGTGCAGATGGCAGAGCTATATGACCCGGGAGCACAGTTGTGTATTTCAGATGACACTTTGGCGAACAAGCTGCAAACACAGGAGCGCTGCGTCCTCCCAGCCAGCGGAGCAGGCGCATCCAAGTGGGTGCGTGCACATGCGTTAACCCTATTCCTCCTCCGACAACGACAACATTGTGAGAAGCCTGTCTCTCCCTCTACCCATAATGCTGTCACGGGGACAGGGTGGAATTGCTGAACTGACTCCATTCATCCCTTGCCAAATGAGATCTAAACGACGCTTTATAGCATCGAACCCCGATTGTACTAGAGGCGACACTAATGCACCGAAATGCTCATCAGCACTTACAGCCAGGGAACCTAACTTTATTTTTCCATAAATAACCATTGTTGTCAGTCCCAACAGAAAGTCTTGGAAAGTGACCCCCATCAGATCACAACATGTGGTCTTCATCTTGTAAGAACCCTGTGAGTTACGATTTGACGCTTTGGGTCGAGAGATGATGGCAGACTGTCTAAAAAGATGTGTGAAAACTAGTGATAAAACCAATCTACAATAAGGCTCTACAGCAGATATACATATGTATACACATAT
Source organism: Pomatoschistus microps (assembly GCA_029875035.1). NCBI lineage: Eukaryota > Metazoa > Chordata > Actinopteri > Gobiiformes > Gobiidae > Pomatoschistus > Pomatoschistus microps. Next base: position 4,161 of record JAPMNZ010949858.1, on the reverse strand, counting down.
ATTGTCAGTATACACAATAAAATTCATCATATGTGTATACACACATATGTGTGTGTGTGTGTGTGTGTGTGTGTGTGCGTGTGCGTGTGCGTGTGTGCGCGTGTGTGTGTGTATTTGCCTCAAATAATAGAGAACAAAATAAGAATGAACACGTGCATTTATGCGCTGGGTTGCCTAGAAAGACTTGGTGCATTACCTTTGTGTTTTCTAACAAACCAGCTCGCGTCAAGTACAGGCTAAAAACTTAACTGAAACAATCCAGACGTAGTCATATAATCTGTATGCAAATATGCAGCTTAACTCTGCATAACGCACCTATAATCTGCAATTAGCAAAGTGGAGTCTAAACTATTAAGAAGTGTGTGGTGGCAGGGAAGCGCGCAACGGCCGGATCGTCTCCGCAGGAAAGTGATCTGTGCGCTCCAATCGAAACAAAAAGCTTTGTTCAGCGCAGAGGGAGAGAGGAGCTGGGTGGTGTGAAAGACAGAGGGGAGGGGGACGCTCTCTCATTTCATCGCAAGGTCCCGAGAGGCCAGCGCAGAGCATAGCTTCAATCAAACCGTGACGTCTCCTCAGGGAGCTGCGCAGCGCCTGGAAAACCGATCTCTCCTCGGCCTCTCTCTGTGGTTCCGGGGCTTTTGTTCACACGCACACTGCCTTGCTCGGCACAGAGCGCAGACCCCGCAGCAGCTCTACTGCCGTTTTATATCCTGAAGCGAAATAGCAGCAGCAAGAGGAGAAATACGACTGTTGTAAAACTATGAATTAGCTGAATGTTCTATGAAGAAGCGCCCGTTTTAAACATATTGCACAGTTTACTTTTATTCATTTGAGAGTGCGAGTGTTGCGGTCCAGATCTCTGAATGCCTTCTTCCGCACGTCACACAACTTAAAAAGCGGACAAATAGCAGATTAGACTTATGACTACGGTCCGCTGGTTGGTTTTATAATTGCTGCTCCGAAGTGCCCCACAGTGACATCACTCAGCATGACAATATCACTCAGCAGCTTCCCAGCTGGTGGTGCCTTCAGGTGCATCGTGCAAATTAGGCTTATACAAACAGCTTTAGTCTTATAGCTCAAAGAAAAGTAGGCAGGTTGAATACACATGATAAGTGCAGCCTCGCAGTGTCCAAGACTCCTGTCATTTGTGAATATTCAAACGATGACCCATACAGCTATTCCATAATCATACACTCGAAGTGGTTGATTTGTTTCGTTTTTGTGAAACGTGTGTCCGGGACATCCATCACTTACAACTGTGTAATATGCCTTCAACACATGTGGGTCCGGTAGGCCTAGACAGAGAGTAACCCAGTACAAATCAACATGTTGCCTCACAACCTTTACAATTGTACATATTCTTACCTAAACTTTCCTTCATATGAGCAAGTTAATGAAAACAACAACTTTACTATGAGACTTTACGTCGTAATCGTGTTTTTAAGTTAAAGATTTGTGTCTTGTGATTCATTTTATCCAAAGGAAAGGAGAAAAAACATCGCGTGTCGGACCTAAAGGGGGAGGGGAAGCCATAACAAGGTCTACGTGGATCCGAGCGCAGGGTTTTCACTCGCACTAAACACAAGTCTCATGCAGCTGAAAGAGACAGAGAGATATAGCAGGGCATGGAGCCCATGTGTGGCTTCATACGATCCTTATTCCAGAACAGTTGTGTTTGAATAGTTTGTTGTATGCCATTGCCAACGCGGGCTCCACTATCAATCATTTAACACATAGTTTAATTAGGCTACGGCGAGGACAGCAGACTGTAGAGGGGAGCTGTCGGTGGCTCGCAAATACTTGAGGATTATGGCAAAGGGATTGAATTGGCATCGTGCCAATGTGCTTTCCTTCAAGTACGAGAAGGTGACACACACGTAGCTTTGATGAGATGAGCGATCAGGGTCCGCTATCTCCACACAAAGCCCAACTGTCATGCGCTCGCACAGAGGGAATGCCTCTGAAACGGAACACCGTTAACGCGGAGCAGCAGTCCGCTTTCCTTTGGCAGGGCGAGGCTTGGATTCCGTAACCTTGTTTAGCGCAGAAGCTCCGTGTGCGCGCACGAACACGGCCCACACACACACAGGGAGAGAGAGAGACACACACACACACACACCACACTGAGACACAACATCACTCCCCCCAACCTTCCCCCGCGCGGTCTGTAGCCACACACGGATAGACACCGAGACAGCGCACGTCTCGTCACACATCAGAAGAATATTCTCGCCTCTTTCCTGTCTCCGAATGGGTTGTGGAGCATTCTTGTAGAAAACCTCAGAGTAACTGTCTTGCCCCTGCGATAATTACCCAACAGACATAAGGAAAAGTAAAAGGTAATGTTGGGATCGGTCCGGGTTCGTCAGTCATCACGCACATGCCACTGCCCCGCCGAAACGCACAAAGACCACCCTATGCGCTATTCTTAGAAGTGACCGTTCCTCTCGGTGACTCCGCGCACACGCTGCACTGGGGACGTGGTTCACAAGAGCCGTCAGAGCCACAGAATGCTGCTTTAATCAAACACACAAAGATAACGCAATGACACAGAGAACTCACCTCAGTCATGACTTCTAAATCCCCGTCCGTTTATGCCGTTAGGTCTTTTTCAGAAGGCTATTCCAACTTAACACAAGTGCAACGGACCGTGCGTAGACTGGGCATTTACCGTGCGGTCTTATCCACACACAAATGTGCCGAAAAGTGTTTAACAGTTAACAGGTCACAACATTACGAGTTCAATGTGTGTCTTCTGACAACTCTTGTTTAGATCAATAACACTTTCATACGTTGATAACGTCACTTCCAAAAACAACAAAAGTGATCCTGTCTGAGAGAAAAACAAAAAGACAATCACGCAAAATTACATCCAAAAGGATTTGTCAGTGGTCCGCAAAGATAGGCTATAGGTCATCCACTGGAAGAATACAAATTGCGATCGCAGAAGATTCGCAGAAAAAAAAGATTCAGCTTTGCCGTACCTCGCAGCAGCGCCATGTTGGGTTTGAGCACGCCGTCCTCAGAAAAAGCCCCTTTCTCAGTCGCGTAGTCATTCCATATCTGAATAAACAGCGAAGTCTGTGTCTTTTCCAAAGGTTATTCCGTACTTGGTTCCGTGAATACGTCCCGTGCCTGATAAAAAGTAATGACCCCTCGAACGAAGACCCCGTTCCGCAGCCAGGACGCGGAGCTGTTTGGGGAGTGCCGTGCGCAGGATAAATGAACGCTGTCTGAGAGCGAGCGACTCGCTTCCACTCCCACTCGCACAGACTCTACCCAGAAGGCCAGTCGGGAGACCGCAATTACCATAAGCCTCCAGCTCGTGCACGGGCGGCGCGTGCACGCCGCGCACACACAGAGACACACCAACAGCGATCGAGCGGCTCAGCACACACACATCAGCTGCGCTGCGAGTCGGGAAACGGCGCTGAGGTCGAGATTTAACAGCAGAAAAGGAAGGTAGCAGTATTATACAATCTAACTGACCACACAGTTATCAAAAATAAAGTCATACATCATGCATGAAATAATACTGTTTATAATTATGTTATTTCTTAAAGTTTGACCTAAACAGCACAATGACCAATAGTCCATCTGATTTTTGTTTTACTTTGTTTCAAACCGTTATTGTCGTGCTCTTGCTGCTATAGCAAATCTTTGGAACACGAGGCAGAGCAAAGAGGCGAGCTCAGGGGGAGAAGCAGCTCAAGGCTGGGGCACATCTGTTAGAGCTCCCACGTATCAGCCCGAGGTGTATCGTGTGCATGCCTGCCCGGCTCTGTGCTGCTCTGTGCTGCTCTGTGCTGCTCTGGGCTGCTCTGTACTGCTCTGGGCTGCTCTGTGCTGCTGTGTTGGGAACCGTGCCGATAAGAAGCCGATAGTCCTTGCTAATTGGGCGAACTAAAGAAGTTGAATACATCTACCCAAATGGATGTGGATGCAAGACAATAGAGACTAACAATGATAAACACAAGCAGGTACATTATATCTCGTGTCTTAAAAAGTGACTGATCGCTAAGTGACCTTGGATAATGTACATGAAGTTTGTAATACAGATAGATAGATAGATTCATTTATTCGCCATTTGCAGTAAAACCACATTGGAACACAATAGCAAAAGCTCCCAGTGTACACACACAAATACAGACATAAAAC
>JAPMNZ010949848.1:0-10997 GCA_029875035.1 Pomatoschistus microps | reverse complement strand
CAATGAGAGACTATTTTTCGTGTTATGTTAAATCTATACATTGTCAAATAAACCTCATAATTTGTGTTGGAGAGACCAAATATCATAGTTTATTCCTGCTCCTTTTCCTTCATAATGTTGTTGAATTGGAGCTTTATCATTGTATTTTGAAATCATGCTTTTCTGCAGCAAACCTTAAGGTTAGCAGAGTAAATTCTTTCGACTTGCCTCCAGCCGCGACCTGCCGTTGTGGTCAAACATTTATTCAGCGTATTAAGGCTGTTGTGGTATTTTTTTTTTGGAAAGGTGAGGGAACTGATGACCTACAGTATATTCCAAAGCTGAGCGTGCACAGTTTGGCAAAGTTGGATTTCACAGCGACCTGGGAAAGACATCGACTTTACATTCCCCTCTCAAAGGATTTTTTCAAAAGACACATTTGGCTATCACGATTATTTATCACATGCAATGCCACCCAAGCAGCCCGTCAAGTGCGGCATGTTTATTTTTCGTTCTTTGTTTAAGATTCAATCACAACTTGCAAACGATATTCCCGTCACGTATACTACGGCTCGGCAAAAACCCTGAGCGGCCTGCACTATATCCCGTAGTTGAACGCTTTTGACAGCAGACGTAGAATAACCTTAAATGTTTATGAAGGAGCATAAATATTACTACTGAACGACTTTGTTAATTGGAGTTGTGGCTGTGTAGAAGTTTTATTGCCAAGAAAGAGAAAGAAAAAAAGTCTTGTCAATTAAACATATGAATGAAAAGGACCTCCTTGTGGGATGATATTAAAATACATCTCCATTTGAGTTCGAGGCTGTTTATAGCTGCGTTTCAACAGAGCCTCCCTAAGGATTCTGTAACATGCTCTGCGACGCGAGAAGGCATGTTCTTGTTTTAGGCAGCAAATATTTACAAAGCAGGGAGCCAAGGAAAATGTTTCGCCGCACAGAAATAAGTCAGCGCCGTAGATTTGTGGAAATACACTTGTCTACTGGCATTTTCACAGTGATATTTTCTTATCGTAGCCGGATTGAAATAGATTCTTCGGCTTTTTGAATGGAGCATCTGTCTGTGATTTAATGCTATAATACGCAACTTTTTTGGGGTGGGAAATAGCCACAAATACAAAATTAACATGTTAGGCAATGATCTTTTTATTTCAAATTATTAGAACTAAACAGACGCACAAATACGCAAAGCCATACTGTCGAGCCAAAAGAACAAGACTCTCCTTCAGGTCCTGTATAAGATAAGAAAAACGTAAACGCATTTGTTTCAATGCCATAAAAACAATACAAGGGAGAAAATTACTTTATATATTCTTATTAATTACTTATTGGGGTTTTGAGAGTGCAATGTGAAAAAACATTTGAAACTATTTTTACTTAAAAAAAGGAGTTGAATTATATATTCTTGGCTTCTTTGAGAGAGAGGTGTAGTCTATACTTGTGCGCTTTGTGACGTGGTTTTTACTGTATTTCGGAGAAGACAAAGTTCCATTCTATTCTTATGTAAATGTTTGTTCATTCCTCTATCTTTATGGTATTTTTCTTTTGTGAGCTTGCTTTTCCACAAAATTAAATATTGTTCTTTGGTTCACCATTAGCATTAATCATATGTTATATGACATGTGAGTTTGTTTTGAATCATGCAGGTGAAAAGACCAAGGCTATTATATATACACTGATGTCTGTACATTTCATACAGTCCTTGAAAAGCACATATTTCACATCGCTTACTAGATATTTCAGATGATACTTTAATATGTTTTATATTTTTCACTTTTGTTTTATATAACACTGCCAAAAAGCACACATTGCATCTCTTATATCAAACAAGAAATTGCCCCGATATCTGCTATTCATTTAAGAACTTTAAGGTCAGTAAAGATATTTTCATTTTGTCGAACTATCACTTTTATCTCAAAACACATGTAGCGCAGCAAAAGTTACTATCTGGCATGCCTATAAAAATCATAAAATCCATATGGAGGCTCGCACTCTTTTCAGCATTTCAACAGCCATGTTTGCCCGCCGGCTAAAGTGGAGATGACAGAGATACTTTGGATATACACTTTGGGACATAAGGCTTCATTCCTCTCATTCCTGATGCGGTGAGCCAGCAGCCGGTCTGTGTATTTCATTCGCCGAAACAAACACCTGTGGCTGCAGATCAAAGCTGCGAACAAAGTGGTCAGATGGCTGCTCACTGAAGTCGATGCATGAGTGCAAAACAATAGAGTTAAAGCGGTCATACTTTATATTTTTTTATATCCTTTTAACAGTGTTAAAATAGTTTCACAGTCAAAGTTGGTTCTGAGTCGTTGCACTTAGCGGTGTTGGACAGAATGGTTTACATGTCGGCTGCTTCCTACTATATTCTGCCGCTTTGTTGGCAGTTGATCCGTGCATCATAAATTATACATTAGTATCAGAACAAAGCACTATGTTTTCTTTAGATTTGAAAGCCATGTTATTATTTGTAATTCACTTAACATTTATAACTAGAACATTAAATTAGCCCTTTGTGGTTTCTGGTTGACAAGTTTTTAAACTGACGTGAAGTCAGTGAAGACCACGGTAGATTCTTGTACTCTCGCTTCGAATCCGGCTGGAACGGGCCCTTTTCGTGTGGAGTTTGCCCACAACAACTGTAAAGTGCTTTGTGATGCTGGTCTATGAAAGACGCTGTATAAATTACTTACTTACTTCTTATCTCTCAAGGGGCCTCTTGTTGCATGTTGTAATTGTTTTTGAACTTTCCAAAGTATTGGCTTCAATTAATCAAGTGACACCATATGATGTATTCATATCTGCGGTGAAATGACCAAGGCCCTAAGCACGTTGTTCATAAAGAGAAGAGGCCCCTTGAGAGTTTTCACTTGAGTGCCTCAATGATTGCTTATGCTTGTGATTCTTGAGACGAGAAGTGACAAAGCAGAGTTCCCATTTGCACACAAAAAAACATGCTTCATCTGTTTTGTCCAGAGAAAGCAATACAATCTCCATGGAGATAGTAGGGCTCACATCAAGTACACCTCAATGGCAATTTAAACGCATTTACAGCCCTGTTAGCGCCTCTTGGGGTTTGTTGATTTGGCCCTTCACTTTTAAGAGAAGTCTGGAACCTGCTGAACTACTTAATTTCAGAACATACTAAAGAAAATTCTGAACTACAATCTCCACACTTTTTACATTTCACTGTTAACTGGAGGTTGAGTTGATGTTCTGTTTTCCTGATAATTGAAGCCTCTGATCAAATGAATCCCTCTGCTTTTCGGCACAGATAGCCCCTTGTACATAGTGCTCCGATGGTGCGTGTCCAAGTCCTAACACTACTGTGAGAAAGGCAACTCTTTCAGAAGGAAGACAGGTGGTTAGATTTACTGCCGCTTACAGGAATCACCCTCAGACTGACGCTGCAGTGAGAGCCAATCAAAACAAGAGCCGTCCGGGCACACATCTATTAGGGGAGTGTCACAATGATGGCTTATGACAGCGCAAGATGAGAAGTGGCAAAGCGGGAGTTCACATTTGCACACAAAAGACTTGCCTAACCTGCAGATTGACAAGCATTGTTTCCTTGTTTCTGGACAATGCTTTTATCAAAGTAATTATTTAGATAACATGACTATAGCCATTGTAAAATATCAAAATTAGATACCGGTCTGTCTAAATTAGTTTATTCTTTATATATGAAAATAGCATCATTGATAGATACTTTTGACATTGCATCAATTAGTCTACAGTTCTCTAGAATATAAGCTGTGATTGTAATTATAGTATATGGTCAAACTAGAAAGTGCAATAGTTTGCAAAAGAGCATCTTCTTTCTAATTCATTACTTTGTCTTTTTTGAATAGTCTTAGAAACTGGCTAAAACTGACTGAAGACATTCCAAAATCTTTGTGTGACTTTTTTCCCCTTCTGTTCTCGTTCTGGCCAATCTCATGTAATCAGCTTTGCACACAATGAAATTCTATAGATAGCACATCTTTGTGAGGCGGTTTTAAAGAGCGTTACTCACGGCACACATTTTTATGGAAGTGACAAACACTGACAGTCTGTAGCAGCTCAGCACGTAAAGTGGCAGGTCTAATTCATGTACCAATTTGACACCAACTCTTTCGGCCAACTTTCACAATAACCTGCCCTCTCCTCTTCTCCTTCACAGACCTATTCTTTGAGCCTAAACACACCCAACAGAGACGCAGCCAACCCTCGCGCCTCACTCAAACCCGCAGCTCTGAGGCGCGCACAGGCAGACAGCAGCAGCAGCCTCTGGACGGAGCGCACCAAGCCCAGCGCTATACTGAGACTGAGACTGAGACGCGCAGACAGAAAGGGAGGGGATGAAAGGGTGTCAGCTCTGTTGCCCATATGTTCAGGGCGTTTGAACAAGCTGCCCCCACTCAAACACACAGGCTCATGGGAGAGTCAGATCAGACCTTGCTATCCCCCAGAGACAACTTGGAAGCACCGGCAAACCACGCGCAGCTCCACACGCTCCACAAGTCGGAGGAGTGTAAAAAGTAGCAGGAGCGAGAAGAGGAGAGGGAAGAAAGCCACAACAGTAGGCAGTCCCACTTGGGGCTGCTGCACCGTGATGACGTCACGCGCCCATGTGACCCGCGCTCTCCAGTGACAGCGCATGGAAGGCAGGAAAGAGACGAGTTTTAAAGCTGGTGCCTTTTGGGTTGTGTGAGGGCTCTGCTCGCCTCCCAAACAACCACAGAACCACAGACGTGCGGCTCGGGGTTGGTGTTTGAGGGCGACCCGGAGTGTAAATGGTTAATCGTCGCGGGCCAGCTCCAGTCACAAGGACGGCGCTAAGCGAGTAAGTACGTTCCGACCACACTCGCCAAGCAAGCAAGTCCGACACCATCTGATGTATCCGCAAAGGCGATATTTGCCTCTGCTGTTTTTTCCTTCTCATCACTATAAAACCAGACCTGGTCGTTACTTGTGGTCATCTAAATCGTTGATACGTAAAATAGCATGTCTTGTGGATGGCTTTTCCATATTTTTCCCAATGCCTTCATGACATGCTCCATGCTCTTGGTTTAGGACGTGTCAAGGGTCACGGAAACCACAGAAGAACAAAAGTGGGGCTTACAGCAACCAGAGGCAGCTATGGCATCCAACAGCCTCTTCAGCACAGTGACACCATGTCAGCAGAACTTCTTTTGGGGTAAGTACGTCTTCGCTGGATGCTTGTGTGATGAGGCTGGGGGTTCGGGCCACTGGGGAGGTGATGGGAGTTGGATGATGGACAAATCCACACAAGAGTCTGAATTTTCGATTTGACTGAAAGATTTAGATCAAGTGGAGAAGGCGCAACGCAATGGTCTCAAAGGTCACTGAGGGCGCAGCTATCAACATCCAAACTTTTGTGGTGGAATCAAGACCCAGCAATCATCAAGGCATGTGCGGTTGACAGATACGAGAACGGAGAAAAAACAACTTCACTGCATTTAGAGATTCCAGTATTTACTCAATGTGATGTTTATAAATATTTCTGAAGCTCGGAGATGACATGTTTGTGCAACATACCCTTAGATTTACAGAGCAGTGCCGTCTTTCGCAGAACCAAAAACAAAGGCACCGGGTGATATTTTTGACAAAAGTAAACAGAGGCTGCACATGGGGAGTTTACAGTGGTGCATTGGAACAAGATGTGGAATTAGCAGACTGTTTGGTCCCAAGAGTCAGGTCTGGGGGTCTCTATGGAGAGTTATCAGTACGTTTGAATTGTCTTTTTCAGTCTTTGCCCAGTTGAAGATGTTCTTTTTTTATGTATATATATCACACTTGATACCAGATAGAGCAGGTCTACCAAGAGAAGATTGCTTGTTTTCATAGACTGTGTGTAATTCAGATAAGAATCAAAGCTGGATCACCTTTCTACAAATCCAATTTTAAGACCTGCCTTTTAAAAGTTAAAGCCACTGTTTAAAAGGCTCATGCAAAGTTCAGCTACGCTTAATAAAACCCTGGTGGAATATATCTGCCTCTCATAAAAAAATATTTATATTTCCATAGCGCGCACAATTACACTATTCAACTGTGTTTACTTTCTAAATTTGCCTGTTGTTTGTCAGGGACTTTCAGTAAACAAAGCCAAACTACATACAAACAGAAGCACGGTCACATTGATGATTTTCAGTGACCCGTGAACCGATGGAGCAGGCTCTGAGTTCTGGCCTGTGTAGAGTTTGTAATGAAACTGTACTGAAACTAGTGTTGGAATTCAACCTTTTTATATTTAAATGCTGTATATACATGAAGTGCAAAAGCAGCAACTAATATTTTGTTTTGTGTTGATTCCCCCCGCCCCGTCATGTCGTGATGCCTTTTTTTTCCTCATTAAAGATTAGAGGTAGTAGTTTCAATATAGCATTTTCTTATGTCAAGCCACATTGTGTGCCATTGAGTGCTCAATTTAAGCATAAAGAATATTTCCTGCTCAAAACAAGACTAAACATTCTATCCACATGTCATAACTAATGCTGTATTTCTGCAGTGATCATTAGATATTCGATTCGCCCCCCTTTGCCCGGTCTTTTTGGGTCAGTCGCTTCCCGCATTTCTGTCCAATTCAAACATTTTAAAGATGTTTTTTTGGAGAATGCATCTGACTTTTTGGTGTGAGAGCGGCTCCGCGGTCAGAGCCAGCTGTTCCAGTGGGCTCCTTCAGAAGCAGGATGGCTCTAATATGTTGTGAAAGCCCAGAGAGAGTGAAGTCTTCTACCAATCACCGCCACCTATTACCATGTTAACCCCACGACCTCTCCGTATACGTCCACGGAGCCCCGCCGGAGGAAATGAAAAGCACGCCACAATAGAGGAGCGTGGAACAGGACAGGATGAAGTCAATTCAGGTGGGGCAGCGGGGGACAGGATCAAGTCAATTCAGGTGGGGCTATTTTCTATCGATTATCAAATTAATACACAGCCCTGTCTCAGCTCATTGAAGTTACCGTTTATGGACATCTGGCTTGTAAATCTGTCGGTACAACCACAAAAAGTCTCAGCTCCCAGAGACCACCAGAATGCAGTGTTATTTTTACTGCATAAACTGAAATATATAAATGTTATATTCCGTATCCGAGCTGGCGCCGTCAATAAAGTGATTTTCCGACTTTGATTGGGGCTTGATAAAATGCAAGAGAGAGTTTGCTTTGTCTTTTGTTTTGAGGCTACATAAGTGAATTCCCTTGTGTGTTTTTTAATTAAATCCGCTCAGTTGGCAAAAATATGGCATGAGCTTTGCTTTTAAATATAGCCTTTTTATGAAGTTTTTCTGTGTTTCTTCTGGATTCATTCGTCCAGTGTCAGCCACTTTGCCGGGAACACAAAATATTGTTTAGTTAGTTCAAAAACCACATTACCCCATCCCCTTTTCTCAATGCATGTTTAGGACATTTTTAATTTAAGGCTACAGTCTCCGTGATAGATTGCAGTGACGTTAAACTGTGGCTGTATATATTCCAATGAAAAAAAGTGGTCTCATTAAAATTTATCTTGGCGTTTGGATCAAGCAATTTCCATTTAATTGCTCGAAATACATTTTTTATAACTCCTCGCACTGGCACACGAGGAGGGCAACGTAATTTTCAACATGTGTGGCACCCTCAAACCTCTCCAGGGACCGTTATTTTTTCCCTATTACCAAAACCTAATTACATAAAAGACAATTAAGTTATGGCAACAATTATTGTTCAAAAAAAAAAAAAAAGGCTTAGACGTTTCAAATCATACTAATCAAAACAATTGTGGGTAAATATCCAAAAGAGCGGAAAACTTCCACCCGAGAAGAAAACGCCTGATGATTTGAAACTCTATCTGAAAATACTCTTGCATAAGTGTTGCTTTAGATCTAACCACAAGCCCAGCTTCTCGGAGACATCTTAAAAGTGAACCAGACATACTCCCTCCTTTTTGGTTTGGTGGAGACTTGAAGCCCACTCATCAATAGGTAATTTGAAAAAGCCAGGGGGAAAAATCTGAGCCGTTCAGTGGCTGCTACTGTGCGCAGTGAAGAGGCGCTCAGAGGAACGGCTCTTTAGCTGCGTTTAATTGTACCTTTGAGGCATATGTTACCTAATCCCTGTAGAGTCGTATTGATGGAGCGACCAAACAATGTACACATGTGAATAGGCTATTAGCACTTATTAAGGCTGCTGTTGGTACAATTCCTAAGGGTAATCACTTGTTAACGCAATCAGTGTTTAATCAGAAATAGATTAATTTGTACCAACACAAAAAACTCAGACTTAATGTAGCTTTAATTCAAGTCGTAATTCAAGTAAACGTGACCGTCATGGGAACGACTACATTTGCAAAAAGCGGTCTTTATGTTCCGCTGGAATCTGTTTTGTTTTATTTATTAACCTAAAGTGAACGTCAGTTACTTTTCAAACTGAGAAAAGAGAGTAACCCGCCCATGAGTCTATTGGTGGATTTTCAATTGATCTGATTTCAATTGATCTGGTCGTCGACATTACTTCACTTAAATCCATGAGGCCCCTTGAGCCACAAAAATATGCATTCTTTAAGAAAAGTTATCCTTTTGAAATGCAATTTAAGGCATCACCTTCTAAAGTTAGAATATGTTTACCCCTTTGGGTTTGCGGATTGTGAAATTGCCGGGAATTCCCACTCATTGTAGAGCTTGTAAGATGTTTGTTTTGTGGTGTCCGATGTTGTCATGTCCAGTCGACCGAATCTTGTTTAATGTGCCGATTCACGGACAATAGACAGAAAAGTTTAGACAAGGATTTGAAATGTACGAGAACATATTTAGTCTGGTCAATGTAAATACTATGAAGGCAAAGTATATTATGACAGGGTTTTTGTGAAAACCCGCTTGCTCGGGGGTGGATTGCACCGCCGATTTGGCTTCAGTGAAAGATGGCAATTTGTATCTCTTCTTATTAATCAACTTCTTCTTGTCATATATCATTTTGCTGTGATGTTGACTTTAATCGGGATACCATAAGCGGAGAGCCCAGCGAGCGTCCGCATTCTACGCATAGCTGTGATTTTTGCATTCAGCCATAATTACCAGGTAGCGTAAACTGGTGGAGCTTTTAATGCGGCTCTGTGCTATTTTCACACTTAACAAGATTCTCTAGCCCCTTCATCCATTTTTGCAGGCATTACACTGGGGCGAATTAGTGATATCCGATATAAGCCTGAGAAGAGGAAGTAACTGCCTAACACGTTTGGAACAGGTCTATCTTGGAATGGCTACAGTGGTATTAATCAGAATAGCAGTGTTAAAGTCTAAAAAAGTTTCTACAATCTCTTTGTAGCTGGATCTGAACACTAGATCTTCTCCCTTGGGTCCTTTTTAAATGTAGATTACTTTCAAATGTAATCTTATTCTATATTTTCATTAGTTAGGACTCAATATTACCATGTAACCGTATTCTAACCGTGTAACCGTGTTCTTCTTTTTAATGTTTAAAATCTCCTTTGAAACAAGCCACCAGTGCAAGTTACTAGTCAGATCTCGAAAAGTCTAAACATTGCATCTGATTTGATGATTTGAATGATTTATTCTAATGTCAATAATGTTTATTAAAGTTCCACTATCAAAAAAGTAGATTAGTCAGGTTCTAGACATTTCAATTGGTTGATGGCTCAGATTTGTGTTTTTTGGTTTTTGATTTTAAAGACCAATTAGGATACAGTATGGACTGAGTTAGCCGACTTTAGTCTCTCTCCATTTTTGGATCAGTTCCGTTGCCAATCCCAGAACTTTGTAATACTTTTTCATCGTCTTACACTATTCTGTTTATCACAGAACCATGTTACAACACTGTTCCCTCATTAAAAACAGACCTGGAGTTGGCACAAACTCTGCCCCCTCTGTCTTAAAGCCCCTGTCACAGTTTTTTTACCACTATGACATCACACTTAGCAATTTTCTGCCTTGAAACCAAAGTTCTGACCATAAATTAATTTTGACAATTGGTCTGTTTGAAGCTGATTTTTGAATTTGGAGGAAAAAGCAAAACATATTCAACTCCTCCCTCTGGTGGTAGCATAGGAAGTTACAGCCGGAAAGTATTTTTTACCTTTCATACTTGTTTAACTATATAATTTCTATTTCTCTTCATATGTTAATGTTAAAGAATAATGCATAATATATCTTCTTCAAACAACTGATTACGTATCTAATTAGGCAAAAAAAGGACTAAAAAGAACGCTTTACCAATTAAATCAGAACAAATAGATTTTGTGTTAGTAGCGCAACAACAATCTTTTATTTTTTTAATTTCTGCAGCCAACCCAGCTTCCAAACTTCCACATTCTGTTTTGGGAAGCTCAAGTCAAGGGTCGTGAACTTGTCTGCTCTCTGCCTCATGTCTTTTTCCTACAGCCGAGTTATTTCAGTCCGCACACGGTTTTGAGCACCGATGATACGGCAAACCACAGGTAACCCAAACGCCATTGTGCTTCTCCGCGAGCGAGGGGCCACGAGCTGTTTCTGCGAGGAGGAAATATGGACTGTCGAGCCTTCTGGATGTTTGGATTCAGTCCGTAATGATGTGAGCGAGAAGTCCACCAACGGCATCCACACAAGGCCCTACCTGTTTCGCTGAGTTTTTCACGTCTTGTTTTTTTTCATACTTGAAGGAATGCGGTATCCCGTCTGACTCCTGGACTCTCAAACATTTAAAAACCTATTTTGCAAACTAGCAGGTCATGAAAGGAGCAGTGAACGCATTTGCAGCAGCGGTATTGATGTGTTATTTGGTGAAAAGAGATAGTTAGATAGTTGACTGGCTTTGATCGATAGTGTGGTGGAAGATTGGTGAAGAAAGTGAGGAATTGAGTTAACAATGCGTCCTCTGACTAAATCATAAACGCTGGCTTTTCCCATCATCATGGTTTTTTTTTTTCCCATACAACATTGGCACACAGACTGTAAAAAGCTACAATGGAGTTTCAAAGCTGATTGAAAGTTTTAAAAATATACAAGAAGGCCACTGTGCA
>JAPMNZ010949847.1:0-10334 GCA_029875035.1 Pomatoschistus microps | reverse complement strand
AGGCCAAAGTTTTAAATAAAATGTTTATTATTATCTTTGTAGTATTTTCTGTATACAAGAATGTATAACAAAAGCCAAATAAGCAATCCATTTGAGTCTTTTAAAAAATGGTAAGGCATGTCTGCTTGTACAACCACCGAGTCACGTTCTCCAAACATTTGAAACAGCGTGCACGGACAGCTTTACTCGTGTGCACTCCTCACGGCATAACCACAACAGAACCGTACCCACATTGTTAGCAAAAGTGCAGCTAATGACACGGAATGAACACATCTTGCATAACACATTTTGTTTTGAAACATTCGGTAGAAAACCCAACACCCCATTGACCCATCCGACCTTTAATTGTCCAAAGGGAATGAACAGAAGAGGAGATGTATGGCCTGCTATAGCCTGTTCCCCGCCAATTAATACAGTAACGATTATGTCAACATTAGTAGGCGTCTCTTTAAAACATTCTTTTAAACCCCGATTTCTAAACTGTCAATCAGACCTGCGCCAGAGAAAAAAAGGCGGGATTTCAGCCGAGGAAATGGGCAAAAGCGAACAAAAAAAACGATGGACAGCTTTCAATAGGTTGCGTTCATGTGACATCACAACGTTCCAAAGACCCGAGAGTGTATTACTGTGGTGGAGGGCAGTTCAGAAATCTCTCCTGGTATCTACGGCAACCGTCACATTTCTAGTTTTTGTTTCAAACAAAAAATATGGCAGGTTTGTGAGTCTAACTACAGTATCACTAAATTATTTGGGAAAACCCATCCATCCATTTTCATCCGCTTTCTTCCACACGGCGCCAGATAAATCAGAAGTTTTTGTCCACTCTTGAAAAGGACATTTGTACAATATCTTTTTGACAATTCTTTCCAAAATTGCTTCGTTTTCCAATTGATTTTGCGCCTGCCCTCCAACTGAAATAGAATTATACAACATGAAGGCAACCTAGGCAAACTGTTCATTTGCTAGAGGAACAAAATAGCGGTAATGTCAAAAGAAAATATGCTGTTTTTAGACAATATAAACAATAAAAAACTGCAACATTTACAAAAATATAAGACTTAAACTTGATTAGACTGCGTGGCTTATCAGTGAACCCGTTCCTTTATGCCTCGCTGACGCCTCAAGGACCCAGAGTTGAAACTATCTGAAACCACACTTCCTGTCTCCTGTTTGATTGTTCCAGCTCACTCACCCCAAGAACATCCGCAGGCCAGTCTATCCGCTACTGCGTCAAGTCGGGGCATCTCTCCTCTTTACAACAAAAAAGTGTGAAAACCTCAGCATTTTTCAGTCTGTTTTCGTGTGCCTTGAATACATCAAACTGTGGCAATTCTTGCTAATGAAACAATAGAATAGCACCGTATCATACACCTCCAGGTTCTCTACAGGTAAGGCTCAAAGTTAATGAAATATTGGTGTTGTTTGTAACATGTTGCCTCGGTAGCACTCGGTAAAGATAGCACTGTTCTCCTTTCATCAAATTGGTCCCTTCAGTAAACAAAACTGGTATTTGCGGGTCAGGAGTGAGCCCATGGTAATTGCTGGATCAAGGCTAATGCAAGGGCGATCAACGGGGAGAAAAGGGTGGCTTCAGACAGGCCAGCGAGCTAATTATGTTCATGGCCAGTTATTTCAAAGAGTCTATCTAAAAATGACACTTTGAGAAGCTAATTGGATGGCTGTACCTAATTGCATAATGGATAGCAGGAAATAAAGTATTTTCGTGAGCGACCTGATGTACGTGAGGATCTAATTGGTTGTTTCTGTGTCTTTACATCGGGTGCAGTCTCTCGTAGTGCAGTCAAAATGTGTGTTTGTATATTCAGTATTTAAGTTAATATAGCTTTAATGTATGAGAAAACACTTAAAATCAAATTGAAATCTTGATATACTCAGTGGTCCTTTGCCATAAGCGCTTCACCCTTTGCAGCCTCACTGTTTTCCAGATTTTTGCGACCAATTTAGAATGTTTTGGTGTGTGCTTCTCATGGATGCGGTGTGTGTGTTTACTCTAGTGACATCATCTAACCGCTAGAGTTCAGGTGGTTAGAAAATTGGCCAGAAAATAACACCGAAAAATGTGAGTGGTGAAGGGGTTTTACAGCCTCACACATATGACTGCTACTTTTGTGGATGTTTGCAGGATATTTTTTAGAACACATTACTTTCTGTTGGCATTAGACATTTTAAAATAGAAAACTAGTGTGACCCATTTTAGACCCCCCAAAAAAGCTTCACACAACAACCTAACAATAACTTAAAAAAACCATTCATAATTGTAGGGATATGGCCAAATAACCCATATACGTGCCTGGGGGGAGTAACCTTTATAGTCCAACTGCATGTCAGGTGTGTGGTGGACATGTTCATCTCCTTGTGCAGTGGTCAGTGGGTTGGGCGCCCTCTCCAGTGCACCCTGTCACACTGGACAAATAGGGACGATGTGTCGTGATTTAATTTGGCCGTGGCGGTGATGGTGGGAGTGACCTCGCCCTGAAGCTGTTACTGTGACGGGCCGCGCAGGTCACTGTTCAGCCATCTGTTTGTGCATGTATCTGATAAATTATTTCAGCCTTTGGAGAGGACAGGCCTGGACACGGCTGTCTTGTACCCAGGGAGTTTTGTCTGTTAAATTGTACTCTAGTCAATTAGTGTTTGTGTTTCATCGCTGCTGCACCGGGAAATAATAGTCTCAGATTACCTATAGAACTGCTGAGTAAAAGCAACCTGAATTTATTAGCATGAATAACCTTAAATCATGAGTTGTTACTGTTAAGTGTTTGCCCACAATTCCTCAATCTGAATAGACTTTGGCAAGGAAATCCCGCTCACTACAACTATGCATGTTTTTCAGGGTTTTTCTTTCTTTTTCTTAGATCCACCAAAAAGACTGCACACATTAGCTTAATGTTTTGTTATGTGGAAAATTGAAGCAAACGATAGCATCTATAAACCAACCAAGTAGAACAGAGACATGTGCGGTACTAGATATATATATATATATATATTTGTGTTGAAGAAGCCTTGTACACTACACTGATTGTACTGTTTTGTGTTTTCCCATACTCCCGGCTGTTTTAATTTGACCTGTGAGAGTCAGGACACGTTTTTTTTTTTTGCGTATGTGAGGAAAATCAGTAGCAGCCTGAACCGGGTTTTCCTCTTTGCTGCTCTGCTTTAGTATGCGTCGTGGGCTCACAGTTGCTTGGAGATGCTCCCAGCAGCTGTTAATTTGTTACAGGGCTGCGTTGTGTAGGAGTCGCCCATTGAGACGGGACTCTGGCTTATTGGTTATGTGAGAGCTGCTCTGCTCCTTATTATGTGATGAGTTAGAGTTGAATGGGTCTTGACAATGAACGACTCAAGAGCCCTTTACCATGATTCCATTCATATCCATCCGATAAATCATATAGAAATATCTTTTACTCCTTCAAAGAGGTTGCATATTTCATTGACACTTTACTGGGGGTGGTACAATAGTGTTTATTTCTTTAGCATGAATTGTTCCCATAGAGACATATACATCTTCAGCCTTCAGTTCCTCTGTCCTTCCAATCCCACTGAGTCATCATTTTTGATTATGTAAAACCCAGTCCAGACTACACTCAAGAATCTATACTGCAAAGGCCAAAAACATGTCCAGATCATGAAAGCATTACTTTCTTTTTTTCTCCTAATCTATCTTATCCAGCCTTTTTAACATCAAGTATCAGTTATCACATGGGGATGTTGTCTTGCAGTTGTCAAAGCCACATAAGTCACTAGCAACCAACAGTTTTAAGGTATTATCAAAAACATGGATTCTGTTGTTGTTGTATTTCATGTCTGTTTTTATCTGTATTTATAGTCCCTAAATCCACATTGCCTTTTCTGTTTCAAACACAACAGAGGTCACAGGTTTGAGGCCGTTTTGAACGAACAGTAACCTCCGTTCCAGGAGAAATGACTTGCGCACCAACCTTGACACAGTATTTCTTTCAAAGGTGCTGACTTTGTGCGCGCCTTGCAGAGAGAACATGTCCGCTCCCCTGCTCTTACCCTGTGGGCTCCGGCGGGTGTGAGGTGAATATACAACAACACATGCAAATCCGACTGCACCACTCAAGACTGCGAGCACTGGCCTAAAAAAGGAATGTGTGCTTCTAATTAAAAGAAGGAAGTCATGTAGAAAAGGGATTCAATTGGATTACAGAAGGCTACTAAAATAACATTAGTGCAGTGGTTATCAATCCGTTGGGAATTTGAAGTAAAAAAGCACTGTTTTACTTTTGCTTCCAACTACAGCTCTGTTTTTGGCGACTCGGCTGAATCTGGATGAAGAGAACAACCACAATGATTTAGTGTTCGTGTCTGCTCATCCCACACTGATGGGACATTTCCTCATAAATTTAGTAGTTTGTACTAGTAGAAATTAAATGAAGGGGTTTAAAAGGGATATCATTTAACAGAACAAGCCTGGAGACTCCACTGCATTCTGTTTCTGGATCCTGTGGGCATAATAGTGACCGTCAGCAACGCAGCAGCTGAGTGTGTTGTATAATGTTATGTTCAGCTGAATGAAAAATAACAAATCACCTTAAAAAACCTTTGCAGTACCCTTTCAGAGAAATAGAAAACTGTTGGTAGATACAGCCCCCATACGATCAGTAAAATGAAAATATATCTATATATATTTGTTTATATATATATGTATGGACATGGATGAACTCTATTTCCTGTAAAACATATGAGGCCATTAACTAAAGCAATCTGTGCAAACTCTCTTAGTGCAGTACTCAAACTCTCTTATAATTATATGTGCAACTATGTAGCCCAAGGAAATGCTACCCCCTTAAGCCACATAGACGTTTAGCAAAATTGAAACCGGGCGAACTCGTTTCCCCTCCTCTTTAGCCACCATTTTGAATCCTAAAACAAAGTCAGGTTACATCATTGCCATTCATGCACAGTAAGACTTTCAGCTTGTTTTAGGGGAGTTCACTAAAAGTATAAACATTGTGTCGTCGTGTCCTGCCCCATACAAAGAAAATATAGATCTCCTGTCGTCTGGACATCAGCACTTAACGACAATGCATCTGTTATACCCACCAGAATGTAAATTAAACCCCACATTTTGTCCCATCCGGTGAAGATAGTCGTCGGCGATGGCACTGGGCATTCTTTGGGGGGGAGGGGGGGGATGCAGCACTTTGAGCACACCACACGGTAAACCTTTTTCCAGTGAGCAGCGCCACCTGCTGTCCACACTGTATACGTAACAGTAGCCAGTCAGTGTCAGCTCTGCTCGGACTATTATCTGCAGTGCCGCTGCATGGCCCACAGGGGGAAGGCCAGAGTGACCAGGAGCAGGCGAGGTGAGGGTCTGTGTGAGGGGCTGTGTGAGGGGGAGTGTCCCGCTGATGCTGCCCGCCCATCGCTGCGATCGGCCCCGACCACAGGAGCCTCCTCGGTCCCCACGTACGCGTACTCTGTGGTGCAGCCTTCAGTACAGCCGCTGCCACTGCCCGACGCACTGCCCTCGTCACCTGAGCACAGAGCGAGGGGTGTAGAGCCGGTCAACAAAAGAACTCATCAAAAAGCAAAAGTTTGACAAATCCATGCACACAAACATTACAGCTGCGGCACCACAATTTAAAATGACAAAAAATGGATCAGTGGGATACAGTTGGACACACAAGCTCTATGGAATCTCTGTGGCCTCGCACCAAAGTACATCTGTGACATATTAGTACCATATGTACCAACTGGGACTCTGAGGAGCACAGGGACTGGCCTCCTGTTGGTGCCCAGAGTCAAGACTAAAGATGAGGGGGCAGCGTTTAAGATTTATGCAGCTAAAAAATGGAACAGTCTTCCTGAAAATGTGAAACAGACTTCTACTCTGACAATGTTCAGGTGATCTGGAAAAGTTTCAAAAATAGTCGCCAGGAAAGTCTTGCTAAAGAATAACAGCTGGATGGGAGTCTAAATGTCTCCTGACCACTAAGGTTATTACATTTGACTCCCTTCCTGTTGTCACTTGTGTGTATTGTGAACAATTGAAAGAACAGGTTAAGAAGTGAGATAAATGACTTTTTTGATGACAGCATTGAACACTTGTGCCAGCGCCTGTAAAGGCACAGATACATTTACACTGGTAAATGATCAAAAACAAGTTGGCTAATTGCGGTGGGAGAAAACAAAGTAACTCCATCTCTGCTTCAGCGACAGACTTTTCACAAGTGTTGATTATGAGGAAAAAGTTCCCACTATAGAATCGTTTAGTGGCTGACAAAGCTAATAGCTTGAACTCAGACAGGTGGATGTTATTGTAGTCAGTGACAAACTATTTGCCAAACTGGAACTGAGAAGATAAGACAGAAAAGGAGCCACTTTCAGATTCAAAGTAGAAAGCAAGTACAGTAACAACAGATGTACTTTTAATTATTGGGATCATTTTTTCCAGGTTTTACTTTAAATTCAATGTGACTCTTTCTTCTATCTGAGATTACATTATGTTCATAATATTTGTTCATCCTTCTCTAAAAATCCTTGTTTGACTAGAGACCCATTGATAAAGTCTATAGTCTGCTCTACTGTCAGAGTATTCAGTTTGCTTGGCTTTGCACTTACTGGAGTCCTGGAAGTAGATGTCGTTGCCGTTGTACGCATTCTTCAGTTTGTTGGTCATGACGCGCAGAGCCATAATCTGCTGTCGGATCAGCGTGTCCGGCCGCGTGATGTCTATATCCACCTCTGGATTATTGATCTGGTTTGTCAGTCCCTCCTTCACCACTTCAGGGAAATATCTGAGCACATGAAATAACACCAGTTTGGTATTCAATTGCAGTGACATTTTAAAAGCCTTTGTTAACATGACCCTATTTTTGACTAGTTACAGCAACAAAAAGGCAAAAATATCTGTGAGAGTGCTGGTTATTAAATCAGAGGAACAAACTGTGATTTGAGAGATTTGGGGACAAACAACTTAATTTTGAAAAACTTGATTTCTGGGTAACTGCCAAAATAAAAAAGCCTGTTTGGTGTGATATAGTTCAACAGGTAACTTTCAAACCAAACAATTCATCTAAGTCTAATCTAATTTGTTCCTCACTCTTAAAACAGGTTGGTTCCATCGCTATCCTTTTTTATATGCATGTATTTTTGGCCTCATATATTAATAATACATGTTAGCGCTTTTAAAAACACAATCTTTTAAACATTATGTATAATATTGACACGCAGGGCTCTTTGTTATGTAAATATGTAAAAATTTAACAAGTCTTTTTCCAGAAGACTGAGAAGAATGTTGTAGTTCGACATTTTATTTTTCCAAGACTCAAAAAGAAGAATTTAGGGTAAGAAAAAATGCTCTAATCTTATGTCACGCTTCTCCTGAACTATCAACAACTTCCAATTGTAGTTCTAAATAGTATATTAATCACGAGGGCCGCTTCATTAAAATGTATTTTAGCTAACCCATTTCTTGAGACTTCTACTCTTCTTAAGACTGGCATTCAATAAAATCTATTAAGATTTTTGCGACAGTTTTCACACGCTATCTAAATGTGAAGGAGCCACGCCTTTGTCTCCATAAAATACAGCAAGTTCAATAGTCATAGGTACTCACTGGTGGCATACAATAGTACAGAAACAAGCAGATACTTCAACAAGAACTGTTAATTGTGCCCTCCAACCAGAGCTTCATTAATTCTTCAGTTTACACTATCTGAGCTTGGCAATACTGTTAGGAGATCGTAAGAGGAGAGAAATATTCTGAGCAATTGAACACCACAATAGTTACCTAAATTAAATATGTTTTATGCAATTAAATCATGTCTTAATCAGGGATCGTCAACCTTTTTTTTTAGAACAAAACAGCAGAGAATCAGAGGACAAAGCCTGATTCTAATCTCTATGAAATTATTATGAAACTATGCCACCTGCGGATCATTAGTATGGTTCATTTAAAATGTTTGGATTTGGAAAAAACAAGTTTAGAAGCTCCATCTTAATTCTCATATTGAGCAAAAAAATCTCAAATGCACACGCCGCTCCTCCTCAGACAAAGTTCCAATTACATATTTTTCCTTTGGGCGGGGGAGGGGCTGGATACTTGTGGTCAGAGGACTGCAGGGAGAGCAATTGTGGCTTACTTATGTGACGATATAAACAACTATAAGGTGGATGAATCACACCAAAAACTGCTTTTAGTGAGTCAATGATAAGGGACACCAACTATAACATGGCCAAAACCTGCGAAATGTTAGGCCTCTCTCACCAATCTGAGAAAAACTAAATAAATGAATACTTTAATCAAAAACAAATCAAAGTAACATATGACCAAAATCAGCATTTGTAGCGCCAAACTCAAATGGGCCTCATGTTTAAGCCAGTCAGTTAGTGCGGAGGACACTAACTGACTGGCGGGAGGTAAAAACTCAATCAGATAAAGAGAAAGTGCTCCACAGGCTCTCTCTTAGTGCAGCCTGATCAGTGTCTATAGATTTTAATTCAGGCGTCAATAATCTCCACATACCAAACTTGAGATTGCAATCATTTTTGTCTCCCTCGAGAACATACTCCGAGTATCATCCCACCAGTGTTTTACTCAAAGAGCGCAGTTCCCCGAGAGAGGAAAAAAAGAAATCCCAAACTGCTCTGGCGAGACACCCCAGTGAGAAGAGCACTTATGAGAGGTGTTAGAAACTGCACGGCCCTCTGGGTATTGGAGCCTGGGAGCTTAGACTCAAGTTCTCAGTCTAAAACCTGACTATTGTACTTACAGGGGGAGAGCTAATCTGGGGGAGCAGTGAGTGTGTTTTAATCCCTGGCATGCGGGCAGCGATAACGGTGCTCGGAGCCTGAATGTGTACTGCTGCAGGGACAGACCTGGCTTTGGCGTGGCTGTTCCAACACTGCTCGTCTTCCAGCTCGCTAAACTGGCCCCTGGCGCAGATGTCGTCCGGCAGTTTGGACCAGAATCGCTTGGACTCGCGCAGCTTCTTCTCAATGTCAATCACCTGCCCGAGGGAAGAAGAGAGAGAGGGAGAGAGAGGACATTATTTCAAAATCATGTTTATAAACGGCTGTATTTGTCCCCATAGCTGTGAGGTGCAGGGATTAGCCGGTTATTTTCCACAGTATGGGAGTGGTTTGAATGTGAATGTATTGAATTGATCGTGGACAATGCTCGAAAAATATAAAAGTCCCTGACATAGTGATGTTTTCAAGATAGAACTGATTGAAAGGACAACACATGGATGCATTATTTATCTTGATGTCGGCCCCTGTCTGCTCTGTAGAAGATTTACTTTGGATTTTCATGATTTACTTCACTGCAAAAAGTGATGAAAAATAAGTCAAAAATGTGGCAAAATATATCTTAGTTTAAGCACATTTTTACTGCCTTAAAAAGATACAAGAAATGTT
Organism: Pomatoschistus microps; assembly: GCA_029875035.1. Classification (NCBI taxonomy): domain Eukaryota; kingdom Metazoa; phylum Chordata; class Actinopteri; order Gobiiformes; family Gobiidae; genus Pomatoschistus; species Pomatoschistus microps. The sequence continues at coordinate 923 of JAPMNZ010949847.1, read as the reverse complement.
TCCCTTGGAATGAGAAAATACAGAAACAGTTTGTGAATAACACTAAATTGCTGGTCACATTGGCAAATATTGTTTTAAGACACAAATTAAAAACAATATTACACAAAATAAGATAAAGAACCCCTTGATTAAGAATTGAATAGCTCATATTTTATAGTATGTGAAGAATCTTTAAGAATATTGAACGTTTGCTTGTACCCGACAATGAAACTTTGGTGAAAGCAAAATTATACACATTATAGTTGCAGGCTGCTGAAATAATAAAAAAAAAGTATATTCAGTCATCAGTTGTACGCTTAGTAAAAATATCTAACATTGCGTGATGTAGTTGGAGAAACGCAGGTGTGAAGAGCTGGAGAGACCGGAGAAATTCACTCATTTTCAAGGCTATACTTTAGTTTTAAGATAGCTTTGTCCTATCTTCAAACTCAGTCCCTACGACAGAACCTTCATGGTCTGAGCTTCTGTCGTAGGAGTTTGTAAAAGCAGTAACACAATTGTACATAATATCTTTTAAATCCTTGAATCCAAAGCAAACATAACATCACATTTCATAACCTTCAAAGATATACCAGACATCTATAGCGTTCATTCCACTTCAGCTTTAATAACCTGTAACCTGTATCATCAGCACACCAAACATATCAACATATTTCTGTGGCTCAGTTTGAAGATTTTTCACCTAAAAGCTCAGAGGTGTATTCTATTGCGTCTCGAGAACATCATGATATAAAAAAGTGAGTAAATGATGCTGGTTGTTGAAGCTGATGGCACAAAGAGGGAATTAATGGCAAATAAGTTAATTCATATTACACTCACTCCATTAAAAACATACAATACAAACAACAAACGCCCAACACCTTTCAATTACAAAGGATTTAAGAAGAAAAAAAGTTCAGGATGACAAGGGACACTGAAATCGC
>JAPMNZ010949842.1:0-15664 GCA_029875035.1 Pomatoschistus microps | reverse complement strand
GTCCGACTGAAGCGAGGCGCCACGGGGACTAATGGAAAGAACACATATTTTATTTAAGAATTGTACTTTTTGTGGAAGTCTTCAACACAATGATACTTACGGCAAGTGACGATCGGGGAAACTTTACTTTTGCCAAAACCAACAAAACATTGTCTAACTACACTGCAAAAAATGATCAGCAATTTTTGATTATTTTTCATCACCTTTTGCAGTGTATAGATGACATCAAAGAGAGAGTATATACTGTATTACCCACTGTATTTCTGTATTACAACGTTAGCATGTTATCAGTACACATATGTATTTGTACTTCCTGTATTTGTGTAGTTGAAAGCATATATATTGTTATGTGATAGATCTAGGTCTATTGGGGCTGTCTGTATTTAGTTTTATAGCTAGATTGATAGATATCTATTTCAAAACCTGCACAAGCATCATCCGCGCTAAATAATAATAAAAATAAATAAATAAATAAATCAACATAACAGACAGATGGGTCAAAAACAAGGCCATTTTTATAGGCCCCTGAAATGTCAATTTATATGATTTACTCGCAGCATTGGTAATATAGCTACCATGGCATGTTATACCTCATTGGAATGCCAAGAAAAATTAACCATTTGAGTTAATATATTCTAAGATTTGAACCCAACAAGTCATTAGAGGTAAATAAAATAAATAGATGGCCTCAGTTTTGATTTCATCCAAACAAATAGTAACTGAACTACATTTCCTCAAACTATTTACAAAGACTTTTATAGGAAAACAGCAACTGAAAAAATAAATAAAATAAGGGTTCAATTTTCTGCTTTTCTATCTGCTTTGTCTGCGAAGTCTTGCACAGTTATGTGTTCTTACTGCAACTGGTAAATAAACTTAATCTTGAAATGGCTGTATTAATGATTTTAATGCCTTGTGTGACTGTTGTTTTGTTCAGCTATTGATTTGCCTTATGTATGAACTGTGCTATACAAATAAACTTGCCTTTCCTTGTACATTTTATAACAAAATGTTTCTGTTATTTCCATTCTTCAACCTGTAATCAATCAACACAGCTTTCCATTTTTGAACCGAGACTTTCTATGATCGATTACGGCCTTAGTTCCGTGAATAGAACCACACACTCTGAATCCTGCGTACGTCTTTACCCCTTCATCTATTCAAAGCCGTCTCTTTTTTCCGTTTCTAGTCCGGGGGGGATGTATTTTGTGACCCAGAGGCAAAAGCCCTGGATCACACGCCGCCTCATGCATCTCCACTGCTTCATGTCTGGAGTGCCGTTAGCCACAGAGCTCCCAGTGGGGTTTGGCAGCCTTTACATCTCTCTGCTTTTAATGGACAAGCGCGATGAGAGGCGGCGAGGAGCGAGGATTTGGATGCAGACGGCGAAAAGAGGCACGTGGAGAGGTCTCGAAAAACAACATAATGTGCCGTGGAGAGAATAGAGAAGAGAATAGATGCGAAATGTGTCGAAAACCACGGGTAAAACCATAAACGAAGCTCTCTCAAAGAGGCGTGTGATGAGATTTTGATGTGTGAGTGACGGGGATTTGAATAATTGTGGGAAAATCGTGAGCGCCTTGATGGTCAGACTAAAGTTGAAGATTTTATACATACTTCTTTATCATGCTAGAGGTTATACTTAATTCTTGCTGCTGTATTATGCTTAAATTAGAGATTTTATTCTTCCTGGATATTCGATCTTAAACCTTAATCAGGCAACAATGTTTGATATTTTCTTGTATATAGATTTTTTAGTATGCTCTGCTAAAACTTGGCATTTGTGTGTACTTAAATAACTTGTATATAGTCATTTTGTTGTTGTTGTTGTATGCATATCTATTTCACTCTTACAAGTTGAGCCCAAGCAAGTCCTTAGTCTTTCTGTTACATACAATGGCAATACAAATAATTCTGATTCATACTTTGAGCAGATTGGCTGAATGAGGACGGACCTTTCCATTTAACATTTCTGTCTGAAAAAAACTGATCTGAAGAAGTGACAGAGGCCCAAGATGAATGTAAAACCTAGCCATAGCACTAAACTGTTTTAAGAGCAAGGAAATAACACATATTTCTCCAATTCAAGTGAGTGAAGTCTGCTTGTCTGACCGTGTGACCAAGAATATAATTAGTACCGTTTCTGAGAGAATGACCGCCTCCGTGGGCTGCGCCGTCAATTCCGCAGCCTTCAGGTCTTTGTCGAAAGCTTCCTGGTGCTTGCTGTTTCTCTTCTCCTTCTTGCGGTCCTTCTTGTCCCTCTCGGGCTCCTCGCGGTCCAGTTTGTCCGTGGACTTGGTGTGCAGTTTCTTGGGCAGGAGCGGCTCCAGCGTGAACCTACGGGATTAAAAGTGACAAGGACATGGGAACTTACAGAGGGTTTTACGAGCCGAGTGCAAGCCGTGATTAAAATATAGCTGATCCTTAGAAATCCACCAGGGATTAAATAGAAATGGCATCTCTGGGTGATATTACTCGGCGTTTTCCTGCAATAACCAGGGAGTGGGAGAAGTTTATACAAAAGTATTGAGGTGAAATATAAATTGATTATTATTGACTGTATTTAGTAGTCACTGAAACTTTCATAATGAACCATGGAAACTTATTAGGAGTTGTATAATTAAAATAACAAAATAAGTCATAATCCAAGCCCTTCCCAAAACTGTTATTTTGTTACTTTTTGCTTTAAAATAGAGTTGGCACAGTCTCCTCACTCCTTCTGTCTAAATGGTCTAATCTCAATCTCGTTACGCTATGGTGAAATCTTAGTGTTTTTCTGACTTTTAAAAACAAATTAGTTTAGACAAATGTTGTGTGGCTGTATTCAACCAGAAATGATTGATGTTAATAACTAAAACTATAAATGCTACAGCTCCCTCTGGTGGAAGAAGTATGGAAATACATGTTCCGACCATTTTTATCCTTTATCCATGTATTTTCTACTTTCTTTCAAATTTGATAACGAGACATAGTCTCACTAGCAGGTTTAAGGTGCAAGAATATTTCTTGTTTTTTTACATGGTCGTCAACCGTGTGTATGAGAGGAGGAGTGTGGGTGTTACCCGTCGGAGCCCGGCCTGGAGGGGGAGTTGTCGGAGGAGATGGAGGTGACCGAGGCCACAGACAGGGGACGCTGTGACGAGGGCATGGTAAAGCAGCGCACCATAGAGTGAGGCCGGGACCCTCGCCGCCGCTGGTCCACCGGGGGCTGAGGCAAACGCAAAGACGGAGAAGGATCAGAATAATACATAGATTAAGTTTAAAGCTGTTAAATCTGGGGTATAAAACTTATGTTTAACTTAATGTGTCCCAACAGTCTTGTAAAAATAAAGAAAAGTGATGAAATCAAAGCCATTCTCTCAAATAAAAATTCCCCCAAAACCTATGCTACTGTTGCAAAAATAGCACTAGCGATAGTCTTGAGAGCCCGAACATACTTTTTTTATTACATAGTTACATTTTTACAGTTGATTTTGTTTTAAATATAGAGAGAGTCTTGTTTAAGTAATATTTAGTGAACAAATCAGACCACAAGTTGCAGTCTTCATCTTGGTAGATATCATTGTTTGGTTTCCAAAGAGAGAGCAGATTGGCTGAGTGAGGGCTGGTACTTAAGTTTACTGAAAAAGCTGATCCAAAGATGTGAAAGAGGCTAAACCATATATACATTGGAAAACTAGGGATAAAAATAACTATTTTAAAGGCAAGGACTAGTAACATGGATTTTATGTGGGTCTTCCTGAAGTTTCTTGCTGATGCAGGAGGTTCTAAGGACACTGGTGATGATTCAGAAAATGGACATTTTTGGACATTGGTCATCTCGCTCCCTATGGACCCATGGCTCTATGTGTTTGTTATGGCTGCATTTCCTGAGTTTGAACTGTTTGAGTCTCTAGTCTCTGTTGGCAATTTAGAGCGATACAAAAATGGAATTGAATTGGATTTTAGTAGTTTTAGTGGTTTCAAAGTAAGTACTCCAGCTTCAACCAAGAAATTCCTGTGACATAGAAGATGTTGTAACAGTGGTTTTGACAGATGACTCAGGACAGAGCCATCACTGATGATATAACCTTATTACACGTAGAGAAAGCGATGGTCTTTTTCTGTCCTCAAAGTTCACCGTAGCTGGTTTTAAAGCCTCCCTGACCGCGGGCGAAGTGATGGAAACTGTCCGCTCCAACTACAATTAAAGCTGTGAGAAAGAACAGAGCAAGAGCTGACCTCAGCGAAAGCAGCTCTGAGCCTCCAGCTGCAGGGAGCGGGACACGAGAGAAGCTAGTAGTGAGCAGTGAGAAGCTAGCAATGAGCAGTGAGCAGTGAACAGTGAGCAGGAGCAGGAGCAGGAGCAGGAGCAGGAGAAGGAGGAGAAGGAGGAGCAGACCAAGATCACGGAGCCAAAAAAGAAGCATCCAATACATTATGTCTTCACTTAAGGTTTAAAAGGCAGCTGTAGAGTACTCCTTTTATACTATAATACACCTAGATACTGTATATACTAGAATAGTATATATCCCACTGGATCTTTAAGAATTTGTCCTGGCAGATACCGGAGGATTTAAGGACAGTGATGGTGATGATCCAGGACATGTATTGACATTTATGGACATTTATGGACATTGGTCTCTGCTTCTTATGAAACAAAAGCTCCATGTGGTTTTATTTCATTGCATTTATTGTGTTTGAACTGTTGATTCTCTGATCTGTATGGCAAATTTAAGTCAAGATAACTTCTGTTGTGGTTTAAGGCTATGCAAAAACAAATGAATAGTTCCTATTTGTCCTGAAGTCCATACATTCAAACATTGACATCTTCATATTAAAGCTGGAGTACCTAACTTGTCCCACAATGGGGAAATTTCATGGTAGCAACACCAGAATAGTAGGAGTGATTAACTAAGTGAACAATAACTCTACTAAAAATAAACGATTAAACATGTTGCAATCCAACAACATAATATCAAGAAACTCATTGACTGTGTTTTTTGTTTGTTTTATGAAATCTTTTAATACCAAAAATGAATAATTAGCGATGCAGAATGCGTTTAGATTCCCAGTAGACCACTGCACAGACTCGACAGCTTCAGGACGCATGGATCTGGTAAATTAGGAGCAATTCTTTAGTAAGTAGTACAATCAATTACATGCTATTTTTCCTCGTTTTGCTCATATTTCCCTCGACATTACGGTTAATTATAGTTGTAGGGATCACAATAGACTTGTAATCTCAGGGATCGATTTCACAATAAATTAGCATCGTTATAAGAGTATAGTTTTGGGTTTGGACTTAAAACTTACAACGTTACAACATAATACCTAAAGCGGTTTCGTCAGTAGACTCCACTTCGCCAATTAATTTGTCTGTGTTTTTTTATTACTTTGAGTTTTTTTTACTCTGTGTTTTGAAAATACTTGATCCTATTCTATTACCCCCTTTACCTATTTTTCATCTAAATAAATTATGATTTTAGTTACTATTTCAACATCTTGGTTTTAATTGTTTCTTCCTTTACATCTAAGCTGAGCCAGGACGTAAACCGTAAATTTGCCATTTACGGTTTGAAAAAAACAAACTGGGACAAGGTGCAGGAAGCCTAGAGAGAAAAGCATTGAATTCAAAGACACAATTAGCATGAGGGTGAAGTTATAAGATACATAAAAGTTGCTTACCAAAGTCTTAACGCCGTACTGTTTCTCCACTTTCTCTCGCAGCTGTCTGAAGCAGGCCTCCATCCGGTCGTGAAACGGTCGGAGAGCTTCTGTCACTTTGTCTCCGTGTATTCGCAGTCCTTCACCCAGGTGCGGGATCTGAGGAAACATCAGTCAAGGTTAAGGAAGACTAATCCCTGTATGACTGAGAGCTTACACAAACTTATCAGTCAAAGTTATCACTGTTTTAGTTCCAAACATGAGTTATTGTTTTTATATGGTCTGGATAGGGAACAAGATAAAGTGGGCATTCAGATTATTAAAATCTTGGTATTTTGTGTCGGCAAAAGAAAAATATTCGGAGTCACAAAGAGGTTAAGGTTAGGGACATTTCCACCATTGAAGGTTGGGGTTATATGTGATGATAATGTATTGTCATTTATACAATACACAAACAACAAAACTTTGTTGGAGCAAATGTATCAAAAAACGACCAAATTAGTAAAATATCTGCAACTTGGAAAAAATAAATTTTCTTCTGTAACTTTTGAACGCTATTCTAATTTTCTGAGTTTCATGTGTGTATAAGATACCCAAACATTCTCCCACTCATTCAGTAATATAAAACATATGAATGAAGACGGACTTGCATGAGGTTAAGGATTAGGGCTTGCTCCGGTACGAAATGCCAAGATTTCAGAGAGTCCCCAATAGCTGTGAGGCCTCATAACCAGATCACGACCAGAACATTGTTGCAAATCAAAGTAAATCAAAAACAAGTTGTGGCAACAGTGGTCAGAAGAGTCTGGAGTGTAAGATAATATAAATGAAAAGAACATCTATAACCAGGTCAAAAGTAGTGAAAAGTTTTTTTCTCAAGGTCTGTCTCTTTAAATGAAGTGAGCGGGTGAAGCTAGTTTTGAAAAATACAGAGGAGCAGGTATGTAGTATATTAGATTGCATTTTATCATAGTCTCCGGAGGAATTTTGAGGTGGGCAAACAATGTCTGTGGAGGAACAGAGAAATAGTGCAATAACAAAAGATTTGCAAAACATAAAAAATGAAGCACATAAATCCAGTTACCACAGAAACTTGTCAAAAACACATCTAATAATTTCCGCTCTAAGACAATAAAGTACAAAGCATCAATAGCGATTTCACATTGGGCCAAGACAATAGATGTTGGTGCGAAGTGGCGACTCGCTGGTTTCCATGTTGAATGAGAATTATGATTTTTGTGTGAAATTACAAAATATATCAAGATTAATCAGGAGGTTTTTGTAATTTCAAAAGTGTGAAAAAGCCAACTCGCGCTGTGTTGCCATGGCTCCTGTCCCTTACTGGCAGCCCACACACTCACACAAAAGAATCAAACAGCATGCCTAATGTAATCCTAATGCTATTTCTCCATATATAAGGACTCCACGTTCCTCTCCACATGCAGTAAGTACATAATGCAGTCCAAATAAGGGCCTGCGTTGCCGTGAAAATACAGAGAATGGAAATTATGGCTGGGGATAAGAAAAGGAGCTGTCCATGGTGCTGACTGGAGTCACAGGGGAATAAGAACACTAGGGTAAAGTCAAGATTTGCATTCTTATAGAAAAGTTTAAATAGGTCTGAATATAGGAGACCAAAGACTCATGTTTTTCTATATTATATAATATTATACTTCAACTGTTCTGAAAGATACTGCAGACAAGTCTTTTAAAGTGAGCAAAGTCCATCACAAAGACTAGAGAATAGGTCAGCTCCAAATACTTTTTACCCAATTCATTCAACTGTTATTCAACCAGGAATAGATTCATTGAGAACACAGGTTATAATTTTTAAATATAACAAACATACATACATATCACATTCATAATGATTCCTATTAAGTATTTATTTGTTGTTTGGATATATCTATCTATCTATCTCTATCCAGTAGAAGCACATGGTACATATAGTTATTGTCCAAAACATAGATTTAGAAACAGTTTAAAAAAAGACACACTCATTATTCAAAAATCTCTTTAAAGACTCCAATGAGACCAGCTCCTTCAACCCACAGTACAAAGCTACTTCAGTAAAATGTAACTCTGGCCTCTCTCTCTGTGGTTTCTCTCTGGTCTCTCACTTGCTGTGTGGTCTCTTCTCTTCTTGTCTTATATTGACAGAGAACATGGCATCTCCGAAGTCGAACCTGAACCTCCCTCTGGACCCGAGCAGCCGATTCGATTGTGTCTTGTATAAATAGTTCGGCCATGTTTATATCCCCACAGTTCCTCCGTGTGCTGCTGTGTCTCTGCTTTTGAACTGCGATAGATTGTATACATTCCCAACATACAGCCTCTTACAGATCACACCAGCGGGAGGCATTCTCTAAGGCTTTCACTCAACTCCGCCGCCTTCTCCCATGAGGCTTTGCTCCTTTCTTCTGAGACCCACTGCCCCAAGTGTAAAAGCCTTGACATCGGACACAGCTGGCGGGTGCACTACAAACCCCATGATGCAACAGGGAGAAAGACCACACGGCTCTCTGTGTTTACAGCCTCCAAACGCCACACGTCATACAAGATGCTGTTCAAAGAGGACAATAACCGTGAGGTGAATACACTAAAAGAATCACAGTAAACGCTCGTTTGAATTGTGTCCAAATAATTAAGTGAATAAGCTGCACTTTTTTGATGCTTGATTAGTCCCACGGTTGAATAACAGAAAAGCCCAAAAAAGTGGCCCATGACTTGCTCCCCCTCTCTAAGATAAGATAAGATATCCTTTATCAATCTCACACAGGAGAAATTTACATGTCCCATTTGGCATGGATAGAAACACTAGTGGCATTAGTATAGAAAAATATAGTATTGCATAATATATTAAATATACATTTCATTTATTGAAGATCAATTGTTATTAAAGACAAGACATATAAAAAAAATATATTAAAAAAATGAAAATGTTTTTTTTGAATAAAAAAATGATTGTACTGTGGTTGTGATTTTACCGCCTTGTATTACACACATAATGGTTGATTTTCTTGTTTTGTTAAGCACTTACAAATAAACTTTCCCTGTAACCCTTGTATGTTGTGGCCTAATTTGTGAAAGAAAAGAAAAGAAAAGACAAAACCCTAAATCTATCAGTAATATATCAAATGTGACGTCTATAAAGCTAAGTCTACCTACTTTTAGCGTCCATATTCTCTCCCTCTGAGGCTTGGAAAGTTTAGATCCTGCTGCATAAACTTAAAAAAAAGCCTGTTTCCAACCTCTGTTCATATGTAAGCGATAATTAGCAGTTCACAGTTCTGTACATTATTACATATGATCGTCAATGACAGCGAAAGTTGGTAGATATCACACTCCTCCCAATTAGCTTGATTTGTGGTTGACTGGTGAGAAATTGCAGGAAGAAACAAGCCAATAAAATCCCAATAGTAATAATCTACGAGACAATTAATTCTTGAGTAAAATGTCAGGTTCGTGACAGCCGCAACAGGAAGCCGGCTGACAGAGACAGCTCGTTATTTTCGGGGTTAAACAAAAAAAAAGAAAGAGAAAAAGCAGAAAAGAAAGCAAAACAGAAGGATCATAAGACGAGTAATGATGCGATATTATTTCAAAACACACCAAGGGGATCCACTGTTTGTAATGCGACGCAAAGTTGGGTGAAAAATGATGGGTGAAATGTAAAAAAATAGAGCTGGAAAGTAAAATATAGTCACAGAAAACAAGTCGACACAAACATAGAGCATAGAACTGAGTATTTAGTATAGTATTTGTTTCCATGGGCGGAAATCTGGAAGCAAATTCTCTCATAGCGACTGCATAGTAACCAAAGAGCCAATCAGGACCTAGCCTTTTTCTGTTCCGGTTAATCGCTAGCAGATTTTGGGAATAGAGGGCAGCTGATTGGTTGTTGTAATTTATAAAGACAATATGAATAAATAAAACAAAAAACATAATGCTGTCGTAAGTGAGGCGTTTCAATGTAAGTGAATTGGAACCAACCATTTTCTTCGCCTTGCAAGCTAAGCCACACCCATTACTCTTCAGCATAAACCAAGTGCGTCTGTAGATGGATGATAGACTATATTTCTAGAAGATGCTGTAAAGTAAAAATCTCACTGTACTTTACCAGCAGTAGTTCTCTCTCTCTAATCTGCTGGTGTCACGAGACGGTTTCCTGTAATTACTGAAGTTGGACGCCGGACATTTGAGAGACAGGGCGCGCTGCCTCTGCTTCCCGTCTGATTTGTTCACTGGAGCAGCCACTGGTTCATTTGTCTCATTTAGACTCAGGCGAGACAAGATTAACAAGCAGCCGGCTCCGTGGCACTGGACAGTCGCTAATCAGCTTTTTGTAACCGCGGCTTTTTGGGAACAATGCGCCTTTTACTGGTTTGAAACGATATTGTATATTTGATTATAATGTTTGAAAGGCAATTTGTCACGTTTGAATCCAGCTTTAATCTGCTTTTGGATGTTTTAAAGCAATCTTTGAACACTGGAGAGATACTTTTACAGAGCAACAATGGCATAGAGCTATTCTTATAAACAAAAATTACTCGATATAGTTGTAATGTAGCCTTGTTATGTTTCTAACAGTGTTCTGGTTATGTATTTTTATTTTTTAATTTCTCTACTGTTTGTCAATTTCTAGAGACAAGTGCTGCGAATGAACTTTGGCTGTAGGCACCATGACGCATTGTCTATGTTTTCTGTATCTGTCCCTTCTCAAACCGAAAAAATTAAACATACACAAAAATAGTACTGATTTCTACGTTTATGTCCCTTTGAAATAATCAATTATTATCTATTACAAATAAAAAAATATATATTGTACCTATATGGTGCTTCATCATCATTTATTATTCATCATTCTGAACTTGGGATTTACCCTGAGATAACCAAATATTGTACAAATTACGCACAGCAATAAAAGACAAAGTATGAGGTAATAACTGCTTGAATCAAGTTTTTTTTAATCCTAATTTTAATACATTCTGAAAGTTTTCCCATGAGACAAATCAATGTATTCTTATTTCAACTATTGCTGACAAGATAAATTAGCTTTGTCCTATTGGCAAATCTTGGCACATTTTGCNGCAATAAAAGACAAAGTATGAGGTAATAACTGCATGAATCAAGTTTTTTTTAATCCTAATTTTAATACATTCTGAAAGTTTTCCCATGAGACAAATCAATGTATTCTTATTTCAACAACTATTGCTGACAAGATAAATTAGCTTTGTCCCATTGGCAAATCTTGGCACATTTTGCAAAATTTGAGCAATCGTTGACTTATGTTTTTGTTCTTACTTTTATCTCTACAGCACAACGTATTTCAAAGGTATGATGCTCAAAGTAATATAAACTAAATAACAGACAGGAGAGAGTCTGGAATAAGTCACAAGTTTTCAAGTCATGGTACCACAGTTATTTTTAGTTCTCTGCTTGTTCCGTCTCGGCACAGTCCCAAAAATGCTCTTGATCAAAAATTAAATGCATGAGATTCCAGGCAGAAAAGAAGCGGGCCAGATTTTTTTTAATATAACTTTTTTTTTTGAAACACCGTTATGAAGATTCAAGGTTATGTAGCAGGAGAAGCCAGTGAGAAAGTAGGTGAAGTGTTATGAAAGCAGAAAAGGCTTCCCCAGCACCAAACATCCAAGTTCAGGGGAGTTTCTGAGGCGCAGAGCACAGACTTGACCTATTTCACAACAGCAGAGCAAGAGCAGGAACGAAAATATGCTACATTAACTTCACAATTAACTAGAGACCAGAGAGAAGCGAGGAGAAGGGACATGGGAAACCACAACATCCAAGTCCAGAAAATATGGTTTTGCACATACTGTCAGATACAAAACAAGTCTTCACTGCAAAAAATATATAAAATATGAGGTAATAAATGCTTAAATTGAGTGTTTTGTATCTGAATTTGAGTCCATTCTGGCCATCTCAAAACAAGATTCACCAATGGGACAAAGCCATTTAGTCTTATTTCAAGAACTATTGCCGGACACATTTCTTGTCTTTTAAAACTTTTTCTGGTCTTTTTCTTTTTAAAGCAAGATATATTTTCTTCCCCACTGGCAAATCAAAAATGTGCTTGGATTAAGACACAGTTTGCCAATTCTTTTTTAAACTTACTATTCATCCATTTCTGCAGTGTTTGCCTGGGATTAAACAGCCATTTCACACAGAGAGATTTTTGCTTTGACATTAATATGAAACTGTCGTGAATGTCATCACGTCCAGAATACAATTGAGATCATTTGCCATTTGCAATAAAACCCCGTTGGAATACATGTGCAAAAGTAACACAGTGTACGCCAGACAAGTACATAAAAAAACAAGCTGAAAAGTGCAAGAAACTATTGTCACTGNGTGTACGCCAGACAAGTACATAAAAAAAACAAGCTGAAAAGTGCAAGAAACTATTGTCACTGTGAAAGTATTAGATCAAACCGATAACCCCTAATCCACTTTTACGAGACTTTTCACTATCTAGCTCACATCTAGCTTAAAACCCCCCATCTCTACACTACAGTTCACTTAAGACAAGAAAGGAAAGCAAACGTCAGCATTTTAACTCTCAATGGAGGATAAGAAAGCCAAAACTCCTACTTTAATAATCAAAGAGAAGCTCATAAGCACTAGCCACGACGCGTTTAGCCTCGTAATAAGAGGTTTAAACAAGCTAGCATAGGTCCAAGTCGTGGCGGTGTGTCTCTTCTTGCTGCCTGTGCACTTTCCGGAGCCCTCTGCTGATCCCTGGCGTTGTGCAAACTTCAGCAAATGATGTCGACAGAGACTTTCACACGGATCTCCTCCCTGGCTCCCCCATCACCCCGTTTAAGTGATATTATCCTTGCGGCGCTAACCTTTAAGGGGGGATTTTGGCGCCTTGCAAAGGTGACAAGATATCTGACGAATGCCCTTGAATGGGATGAAACTAGCAGGGGAGTTGAGAGAGGAATGTCTGGCTGTTCGGGATTGTAGACTTTCAAGCAGTCAAATACGATATAAAAGCAAAGGATTGACATCAGGGAATATAAAGCAAAAATGTCAGTCCCAAGGGTTAAAGCTGGGGTACCTAACATTGCAACCACATTTAACCTTGTGCAATAAATTCTAAATTCTAGGAAATATCAAAGCACATGTTTTTTGGCCTCTGTCTATATACAAGGAGTGTATTGATCAATGCAGGAGATGCCAATTTGAACATAAGATAGCTGGAGCCAATTTCCTTATATGGGCATTTGTTCCAACAGGGGGTTAGCTTCACACGCTATGACAGAGGCAGACGTGGTTGCTAAGGCAAGATGGAGTTTGCCCCGCGAATGAAGACATCTGATTAGTAAATCTTTATGGCTCGTGACTAGATTTAAAAAGTCGTATACCGTGGCAAGAAAAGTAGAAAGAGACAAAGGACTGAGGAACTCTGTGTGGTAGATAGTTCTCATGAGTGAATGCATTTTGCCGCTTTGTGATTGGAGGCTGTGGACTCACCTGCCAGGCGATCAGGTCCTTCAGTTTGCCGATTTTCTCCAGGTCTTCTGGGTGTTCCTGCATGTACTGGTCATTGAAGAAAGCCTAGGCAGGACAGGGGAAGACCGGTTTAGACGAAAGCTAAAATATCTGGTTCATATTTGCCAAACCATCTTGTTAGTGTATGTATCTCAACATTATATGGTGGAAACGGGTCTATTCTTGTCATTATAGCTGTATGTTTGAAATAAATGAGCTAATTCTCTACAGAAAGCACAGTATTGGTCCCTTCATTCCTGCTTCTCGTCGCTCTCCATCTGGAAGTCCATTTGTTCATGATTTAATGAAGTAATTTAGTACATGCATAAGCCTTACGAAAAACACTAACATTAATGCAAAAACTCACTGTTAACCAGATTATTATCATTATTTGATTATTGACGTTGTTATTTTGAGTGAAACTAACATGGAGGCGTGGTCTGGACTACAAGACTCTGTGGCGAGGGACTTTTTTTTATACTATGGGAAGGAAAAAATGGGCTCAGAATGTATTAGAACTAACTGTAACAGGAAAAAACATTATTTGGATTGAACTCCTTTTGTTTCTTGGTCTTCCTTCCGTGTAGAGATTTGCTCATGCACAACTATAACTGGGTGCGTGGATAATGACAGTGCACCTTCTCGTAGTTCGCGAAGCCTCCCATCACAGCTGGATCCACGATGCCATTGAGCAGCATGGAGAGCGGGTTGATGGGTAGATTCCCGTCACTCAGATGCCTCTGGACGATGCTGCTAATCTTGTCGTTTGCAGACTGCATCGTTTCTATGGCGTTTTCCAAAGGACTGATCTCGACCTGCGGAAAAGACGACTCGATAATTCACATCATGGAAAGTAGCTCTGAAACAGTTTTTTTGTGCTTTACAACTGTTATTTTTCATGCTGTAAATGTTGCTGAAATACAATGTTCCTGGTTTTACACTGATCCGGAGCAGAGAGGATGCACGGTCCAAACCAAGCGGATCAAGCAGAAATACACTGGAGGAATGCTAGCTTCAAAAAATGTTTTTACTCTGAGCGAGAGCAGAGAAAATGGTCTAAACCAAGCCGACTCGGCAAACATCAACCACAGAATAGGAAGCATCTCATCACCAGCGCCTCTGCTGCTGTGACCTAAAGTGATGTTGCACTTTATTGTTAGTAACTTATAACAGAATAATAATTACGTCTTTATTTGTTTCTATGGATGTGTTTCTGCTGCCGGACACTCGAATTTATCCTACATCGATAAAGTGTCTATCTGTCTATCTAACGAGTGTGTAAATGTTTACGGACTATGATAGGTGTTGGTGAGATGGTTTAGTTTTTCCACACGGCTCACATGAATCACGAAGGAAAAGAGCAGCGATGAATCATTTCTCCATGTGCTCATACATGAAGCCGTGCCTTGTCAAATGAAGACGGATAGTCGGCTAGCGCAGTTTTAATTCAGCTAAAAAGGATCGACAAATGGGGAAAACAGGGAAGGCGGCTCGGAAACGAATGGCTAGATTTCTTTTGTATGTTATTATTGATTCGATTTCTTATATTTTTCAGTCGTAGAGTTATAGTGATAGCACATAACAAGTTACTTAAATGGGATCCCCAAGGTTTTTCATAGTAACAATGGAAGAACTCATCAATGTCAATGCATTCAGTGGTGGTAAACTACACACACCAGACTTGCACAAAGTTGATATGAGAGCCGACTCACCGAGGAAACCAGTATTCCGGCGGTCTCTAATCCAATTTGGCTCCTCACTACTTAGAACATGATAGCACTAGGCCAATATATGCACAGAAACCCAATAATAAGTATGTATTTTTTACTACTTTCATTTATTAGAATCAGCTTAATTCCACAATACTATATAATTACGAACATACCCGGAAATCCTCAAGGAGTGCAAAGTTTGAAGCACTCGTGTCAATGCACAAGAGAAGTAGTTTTAAAGACCAAATAGTCAATCAATATGTCCCCTCTGGCAGCGGGAGAGCCGGAGTCTGCAGTTATTTTGAGCATAGTGAATGGACGGGCAAATCGCATCAATAGCCTGGAGTCCGAGATGCAGGTTTCATTGGATTAGGAGGCGTCTGGTGAATTGAGTACTCACTGTTGAAACAGATGTGACTTCAAACCAGCGCAGGATCCCAGGGAGCTTGTAGAAAGTGGTGTAAGTGGTTCTCTCCAGCCACATGTTCTGCAGAGACATTCAGGATAGTAAATATTGGTTAAACAAATCTCAATGCATTAACATATTTGCATAAGCTTTTTTGAATCATTCATTAGACTTTTGCACATTAGCTAAAACAATAAACCTGTGGAACACGTACCTCTGTACTCCTTCGCCCATTTCAAAGATAATACAATGTTTATTTGTCCCACAGTGGCACAGACAAAGAAGAAAAACAAAAAACAAACACATGTAGCTGTAGATCAGTGGTATGAATATTATTTTGATTGGGAGCCAAGTTTCGGGCGACAGTGGCTCATTGTGTAGAGCA